>FIZR01030508.1:8552-48922 GCA_900060175.1 Ferrisia virgata
ATTTTTTAAAAAAAAAAAAAAAAAAAAAAAAATTAGCCCCAATGGTTTAAATAGATACCTACACCTGTTAACGTCTTACAATAATCAAAAGTATTGGCAGGTTATTTAGTCCCAGACACTTAAAATTCTATTAAATATTTCAATATAACAAAAATGCGAAACCAGGTCAACGAATTTTTTATACCTACCTATGTATTTTATTGTTACAACAGGTCTGTTTCATATTTAACGTTCACTTAATGCAACGTTTTAAACGAGGCTTTTTGCTCGCTGAAAAAAAAATACCATTCATTTGAAAAATGCTTCCTTGTGCACAGAAAATGGTAACCATTATTACATTTGCTTATATGTGGTTGCTTATTTTCCTTAATATAAAGTTCAAATGATGACGCTGGGTGAATTTATGAATAAGCCGGTAAAATAAAGAATACTCCAGATACCTACACTCTTTAAGTAGCATTTCTCTTAATTAAAAAATTTCCTGGTGCTTCAACTTCTCCCTGGTATAATGCGTTATTAAAATAATAGCGATTTAAAATTTCAGATTAGCTGGTACCAGAAATTTCATATGCTTTCTACGCCCATAAAAATTTGTTTTCTTTTTGTATAAAACCAACAATGAAACGTTACAAGCATATTCCATAAAAAGAACAAATACACCAAAATGTTCATATCCAAAGAATGACTGTTCTCAAAACAAAGCTAAAACATCTCATTTACAAACATTATCAAAATGATGTAACATTAGAATTTGAACGTGAAGCTTTGTCAATAGTCTTAATTTTAGGCTATAAATGTACCAACTTCAAGATCACTAATCTGGGTAATAACTAAAATAAATATCACCGCATTCTCTTCGATTTTCTCATCATTAAACATAATCTTGAATGCCAGTTTGAAATAGTGGCGTTAAAACATTACAAATATACAGCATAGTCTTGGTCTCCAATAATGAAAATTCAACGTTCAAAATTTCAAACTAAAAGTTACAATTCGAAGGAAAACTTGTATTCATTTTTAAAACTGTAGCATGAGAAAAAACAAAAAAAAAGTAGAGAAAATAATATTTCTCCATTGGAATTATATTTTTTATCAACTACCCCTCGTAAAACTATCATCTTTACGATTGTAGCTACGATGCATTTGTATCTGACCACAGTCAATGTGTCTTCGGTACACGTAAAGTATAGTAAATACATGAAGAATATAATTCATATTATGAAAACTTTAAACGTTCAGTAAGAATACAGCTTTTTAACGTGAAAACGATCGTATCTGTAAGCAGTGGCATTAACCACATAGACTTCTACTTGCACAATCTATCTATACAGTTTAAAGGCTTCAAAGTTAGTAATTCCAAGTTGCAATTAAATTTTATTTTAAAAGAATGAGGGAAAAATGCTCGAACTGACCCAGCAAAGAATATTTACGATCAACTAAACTCTTGAACACGTTATTTTATTCCAGGTATGTAATCATGGAACAGTTGAGCAAACAAGAAATTGTACAAAATTAAGCTTTTCTGTCAGTCTAAAATGAAATTTACGAGATTATCTTAGCTTTAACTTTCAAATTAATGACATCCGCTTGTAATTCCGTAGCCAAGTAAGAGTAGAACTGTAAAAATACCAAAAATTGTTGTAAAAAATTAGACAATATTAAACATGAACTTGGTAAATGAACAGCACTTTGGAATTAGGTACCACTCGTTTCGACGCTTTTCGTATGAATTAAATTTTCGTAAAAATCGTAAATAACAAATTTTATTCGTTAACAAATTTTTTTAATTTATTAAAAAAAAATTGCATACCGTAAAACATATTCTTCTGGGATTACAAGTAACGATATAAATGTACACCAGTTTTAATTTAATTAAGTAAATCTATACAAACTTTGGTCTACACATTTAATACGTAAATACAACCCTAAAGTCGTTTCACTGCATGAGAGACGTTCCATCAAGAAAGTAAGTAACAGACTATACCATCGGAGAAAAATGAAAGATATAGTTGATAGCGAAGCATCAACCGAAAGGTTATATTATTATACAATTCTATAAAGGTATTAACTAACAAATTTTCCATTACGATTACTATACCTTTCCATTACTGAAACAATAAAACTTCACTTATACATAATCTACTTATTGTTTACTGCCCACAATGCCTTTTATTGTGCATTATATTGTTACAACGTAACCATACTATAAAGGTTCTCCCGTATATGTACTTATCTTAACGTGAGTAGAGAAAACGTCAAGTTTATGACGTTCTATTGAGTAATTTTCCTCGATATTATTTCTATCCTGTTCATAAAATACAGGGAAAAATGTAATGAGAGACATCGTTAGGTATATGGCAAATCATCGTAATAATGCGATAAATTGAGATGTACTAACCTCCTCGTGATGGCGAGTATTTTGCAAAGCGATAAATATTACGATAACGCAGTCTGTTAAATTGATTCGGTAATGATGTTTTCATCAATGAAAACAAATCTTTGATTATTTCAATTGGTATATTGGTAGGTATCTATCTCGTTGAATAATTCGGTCGAGTAATATTCCATTGTGAAAAATTTACATTTCAAGTGCATGATTTAATATTAAATATGCTACCTTCTAACATTTTACATTAAAATATAAAAGAGATACCGGAATTTGCAAATTGTGATATTCACGTCGAACGTTTCAATAAATTGAAGCAGCAAAAGGTGCGATAAAAAACGCGAAATTTTTGATACCAGCTATACAGAAATATATACACATAAACCTTAAGAAAACACGGCAATGCAGTAACCGAGGTACCCCATCTGAATCAACAGTCACGTTATCGTTTTGTTCGCCATTGAGGTTCTTTCAATAGATGAAAACGTGAAGCGTTTCTTGATCCATCACATGCCAATAAAGGAAACACGATGTATAAATTAGTATTTGGTTGTCATTTATAAATGACGGATATATATGTAACGTGTATAGGTCGAATAAATTGCACCATCGCCGTGTTGGTTAGATATCAGGAAACGTCAAGAGTCGAAAGCACATCTGCGAAGAATAAGGAAACTTGAACAATGAATTCCTTTGAAGCACGTTATTCAGAAACATCCGTTTTTGGAATGTGAGAGAGAGTGATTATAAATGAAATTTTTCCAATGCGGTATCGCGGTGTTACCGAAGCAGAGACCATTGTTATTTAATGATTTACGAGAAATTGGTTTTTACGTGATTGGTTTGCGGTTGGTGGTTGAACATTTAAAAGCACTCAATACCTATCAACAATGCTTTACATTCTAATCTGTTGTACGATACGATGCATCAATACAAATGTGTTAATCGATCAGTTGCGTATTGAATTTCAATTGTATCAATTTACCGAAAACATTATGCGCTTGAGCCGTTTGAGGTTTAAGTGACCGCATTTGAAACACAAATTTTAAGTCTGAAAAAGTGCAAATTGAAAAGTTTCTATTTAGCCCTGATTAAAAACAAGGAAACTCTTGAATAATTCATTCTATAATGATTGATCAGATGTTTCCACTTACAAATGAACACAGAATAAATTAATTTATGTTCTCAAAATCCCAATTTCAGAAATTAAACATTAAAACTCGCTTATAAAAATCTAAAATAATTGTACATTTAATGTTATCAGTGAAATTGGTTTTCCTTATCAACAGGTTCGACAAAAGTGTTACCAACTTCAATAATTTTCTTTTCCAAGATTACCATTGTAGAAACTAAATGGTGCAGATGTGCGGATTGAAATTTGAAAAGCTTGAAGCTTTGAACTTCAGATTAATCAATACGATACTCTAGCTCCATTTTAGATTTCTGGTATGAATCCAAAGTTAAAATCATTCTGGAATTCAATTCAGATCATACTTCAGAATAATCGTTTCGTTGCTTTCTTATGAGTTAGCACATTTACTTATCCCTACTGATTCTGCATCATTGATTATGCGAATAGAGCGCGTTCGATTGATTCTGACATCCCTCCTCCTAGCAAAACGAGAATTTTTCGTGTTAAAAATGTAAAGTTGACAACTCGTATCTTGAATAATACCAATAGGAGGTGTTGGAAAATGAAAATACCAAAGACCTTTTAGAATTAACATAGACCGCGCTAGTCTGAAGTAAAATCTGTTATCAGTGGCTCCAAGATCCGTGGGTTCTATAAGGAAGATAGTTGTAAACAAACAAAATTATTGTCATGTTTTAGTTCCCACTTTTTTACTCTCTTGCTTTCAATGTATTTATTTCACAAATTTATTAGATTACGAATAATAAATAGCAGGAATAAATGAACCATAAATAAAATTAATTTCAATTTTACAAAAAAAAAAACTGATAATTTCTGTTTGTTTACAACTATCTTCCGTATAGAATCCACAGATGTTGAAGCCGTATTCGTATCACTATGCGCGGCCTATGTTAATTCTAAAAGGTCTATGGAAAATACATAGAAACAAGTTGCCAACCTCACATTTATAACACGAAAAATTCTCATTTTGTTAGGGGATGCCAGAATCAATGAACACGACGCATGTATGCAAACATAAGCTGCATTTTTTAATCATTTGATTAGATTTAGAGCCAACCTTACTTTTTTAATACAAAAAATTCTCGTTTTGCTAGGGGGGATGTTGGAATCAATCAAACACGCTGTAGGTTAAAATTTTTCATAATTAAATTCATAAAATAGATACTGAACCATCAAGATGGGAATCAGTGGGTACAGTGGTAAGGGGATTACGGAAATTTTTGGTTCAGAATTCCTCAAAACTTGTCCGTTAGGAACGCTCTTCGCTAATTGCTGTTGAACTTGTTCACAATTCTGATTGGTCAAGATCTCAGTAGCAGGTAAGACGTAGATTCTTTGGAATTGCTTGGTTTTATCTTTTTATCTAGAGAAAGAATAACTTTTGAGAGACGATCGCAATGACCGTTGAGCTGCCATCCAGCCGGAATTTATGAACAGTAATCATGCTAAAATAAATAATGTATCGATAAGGCGTAAAAACAACGCTTTTTGGAGGTCTCGTTGATCTCTAATTAGCTGCTTACTAGATCGCAGATAACACACTTTGCAACGATTCATACTTCTTGTACAATTCAGATCCCAACATCGATCTTACATACTCGGATACCCAGCGTGTTCAGCGTTTAATAAGATATTTTTCGTGAAAGGAGTGCACAGGAGAAAAAAGCGATGCGTGTTAAAAAGATGCGCGAATTACTGCGCAACTGTCTGCGCCGCCAGATTATGTGGGAGATCTGTTTGACGGAAAGTTAGTGGGCCCACTGGGTATCCATGAGTAGAAGATCGATGGATCCCGAGTACATACGTCATAACCACGTGATACACGACCTTTTTACTGAACAGTTAAATTCAGAAGCCAGTTCATACTTCAATTACCTATCCCATTTTCTTATCGGTAAAAACGCCACACATCACTTGAATGTGACGTAACTAGCAGGAGCCGAATTTGCCAGCCAACTTCTATTTATCTAGACACAAATGTGTGCCCTCACGGTGAGAAAATCGCGTGTGTGAGGTAACAACTCATTTTTCCATATGACTTTCAGTAATTCTGGGCTAAAATTGGGACCATCTATGGCTTTCAGCTTGCGAAATATGATCAAAGACTTTTGGCCAGCTTCGTCTCGCGTATCGCAAAGTAATGAATCGATTTGTTTTTGTTACGGACTGGCCATGAATTTAAATTATACATTTTTTGGATGACGTATACTTAATTTTATCATTTGAATCGACGATAATATCCCAAAACCTAAATATACGCTATTGTTGAGTCCAATCAAAATGCCAGCGTAGGCTCAAAAAACGTTCAGTTTCTTATTTCACCGCAATTTGCGTTGAAGATGCGTTTCACTGCAAACAACCAAGTTATCAGATCCAGGAACATCCACAGTTTTTGAAAGTAGTGATGCAAACTTTACGAAGAGCTCCCAAGCCAAGGGGTTCTCCGCAATAAAAATCATTATCACCACCATTTCTTTGAAGCAAAGTATTGTATATCACAAATTTCACAATTTTTCACTTCAAAAAATTGTAAATGAATACTCAACATGCAAACCATTTCCTTCTGTTTTTTTTTAAGGCTTCATGTAAATCATGCGAATACTGTATTCTACACATCTTTAAATTTAGTTTTTACATTATGGAAAAGAAAACTCATGGGATCTGAACTTTTAAGGGGGCCCCATAGCCGATGGACCTATGGTGCAGCCACACCACTGTATCATAGGCGTAGGTACCTTGGACGCTGGAACAGTAATATCGAAATCTAGCAAAGAAAATCGTTCTAATTTTGTATGGGGAGTTGACTATAGATCTTCACTCCCTTTACACTTTGCAAATTCGAGGGAAAAAATATGTATCTAAATAGTCGTGGTCGCTAGTTGCAGGTAATGTGAAGTAAACAACACGTATATGAGAATATACTTCGAACTGGATTGATATCAATAAACTATCTAATGGAAACTAGCACAATAACAAAATTAGGTCGAGTGAGGGCTATATAATTGCTTTTTATGTTGCACTACGCTACAGATACATTTTTGCGGGAGATCCATTCTTATAAATTATCACATCTCGATATCAGTTTAGATTTTAAAGAAAAATAATAAAAGTAGTGATCGAATAAATCAAGGATTAAAAGTTATCGCATGGATTGAAATAAAACTTGAGAGTATAAAAATGAAAGTAAAATAACTTATATCTAAGCCACGTGCTGCATTTTAAGCTGCAAACATTATATTTATCTAATTCATATCGTTAAACCCAGGCCATCGACTATCGTATAACAATAAAAGTACCTATTCGAAACATAACAGTGATTTATAAAAATATGTAAATCTTGCGAATAATGAATAAGTTTATAGTTAGTTTTATCGCTCTGTAAATTTCGAGACAAAGTTTAAAAGATGAAAGGAAAAAAGTACTCGATACTTTGAAATAATACCCTTTGAAATAATTACGACACCGAAGTAAGTATAGATACCATCTATAGATACATGTGTGAGTATTTTTGGCAAAATTTTCTAAATTAGAGCAAATAAAACGAATCAACCATTAGAGACACGAAATACTGAAATGGTACCTAAATCTGAGCGGGATTCAAATCTTGGCCAGTAGGTAAATTAACAACAACAAAGATGTATCCCATTAATTTGATGCTTTCAAATCGTTTCTCAATTATGTATACTTAGTTAGGTATAAAAAAGGTGTACACCCGGACGCAACGGTACGCGGTAGGTATAATTTTTGAGATGAAATTTAGATAAGGCCTCAAAGGATTGTAAGTCGGACCTTTAAGTAGGACTATCTACCTACATAGCTACGTACAAGCCCGTGCAACGAACAAAGAAGCTTACTGGTCCGGCGGGAATAAATGCACAAGTTTCGCGCATCAGTAGGCAATTCAACTTTTATACTCGACCTGTGAAACACTATAGGTAGATAGATTCTACCTATGTATAATAATTAGAAACGGCCCTGCGAGAGGAAAATACTCCGCATCAATAAGCAAGCAGTTCGCAAAACAATGAACGAGAATAGACACTTCGGGATATAATATAAATGCTGGTCTTTATGAAGATTACGCATTTATGGTAGGTAGTCATACGAAAAGCTTCACGTCAAAGTTAAAGGTTAACAACACAAACGTTTGGTTATATCTTCGGCAAGTTCGAACAAGCTAAAAATATACCACGAGACACGAGAAGGTGTCTGGTAAAAAATTGAAATTTAACGGCGTGTTTCATCTTCTTTGAATGAACCATACTTATCTATGCATTTTTATAAACGTGTAATATATAGGTAGATAAGTTGCTAGGTACATAGCTACTACCTACGTACTTTAGCTATGTACGAAATAAGCGTCAAATATGCAAATACATTTAATCTCTATACCTTGAGTCGGAGCGTAAATATTCAAATACAAGCAATCTTCGCTTTGATCTTTTAAATACGGCAATAAACGTTTCAAGTATTCTAGTCTTCCTTTAGACATGTGCTTTAGCGCCGCTGTTTCGTTGCTAATATCTGGAAAATTTTGCGGACACACTGGGGCAAATTTATCGGCCATTTTTACACCGGTCCATAATGCCCCGCTAACCGGTGGCATAAATCTAAGATTACCAACCGGCGGAGCCGCGTAAGGAATACCTTTATAAACTTCGACAGCGTCCAAAAATCGCACATTAGGTGTCACAATGGTACCTGTTATATCGCCATATTTCGTCCGAACTACTCGCGTTATAATTGAACCGTCACAAAAAATAAAAATATTAAAAAATTGAAAAATTAACCGAATTATCATGGTGAACCTTTGGGCGATTAAAATTACCACTTCGTAATTTTGGATATTACCCGCGAAAGGTATTTATTTAAATGCATAAGTAAGTAGGTAGGTACATTGTAAAAGTATTACGATTTATTTTTTTTTTATTTATTTTTTTTTTTTATCGAAATATTATTTCAATTTAAATTCGTATACGATATTACTTACATTTCCAAAACACGAAACAGAAACACGAATATTAAAATTTTCGAAACACACATCGCGACTTCTACCGTCAGAAGAATGTGCCCGCTTCAACGCCGATACAATACTAGTTTCGAATTTGTCGGCGAGACCGTTGCCCAAAAATTAAACAAACACGCATGCGCTTTTCCGGTGGTGCTTTTTCTCTTAATTTGATTTAGTTGATTCATAGCAAGAGTAAGGAAATCGACGAAGGGAGTTTTATTTTTTAGCCTTTATCTCACGAGTACATCGAACGAACGTGATGCCCTGCGCCCTCCCCCTCTCCCCTCTATCCTGTACCTAACTACAAGTATTTCATTCATATGAGATTCGAAAAATTTTTCCACATTACTTCTACTCACATATGATCCACGACTGTTAGATTCTAGGTAAATTACACGTAGTTCTAAATTTACGCTGTACAGCTTTAAAGGTATCTAGGGACAAAGAGCAACGTACCTTAATCCAATAGTAACAAATTATCGAGTTAAAAATCTACCAGCGAGTTGAATGATAGTGTAAAGCAAAGAATCAAGAATCTCATTGAAAATGAGTAAGTATTCATTGAAAATTTATTTGAGATCTCGGTGTTCGAGGAGCCTTCAAGTAGACAAACCTACGGTAACGGTAGATTTGTATAACATCTGAATTTAAGCTACTAAAAGTACGATATTTTTTCTTCACAACAGATAGATGAGAAAGTACACCGTTGTAGGTATAGGTACATATTAATTATTTGAAAATTCCTGAAAGCAAGCGTAATCTGTCCATAAGGTCGTTGACTCCGAGACAGACATCGAAAGAATTTTCTATATCCCTGAAGTTTGTTTTCGGCCTCCAAATTTGAAAGTAACTTTTCATATATATTAACATCAGGGAAAAATGCTACGCAATTTCAAAAATTCTCAATGCATTGAAAAGAAATCACGAATTTTTTTTGAAGTTATGTCAAAACGATAACATAAAGAATATTTAGAATTTGTTAAACATTTTTTTAACATTCAAAATGATGATCAAAATGTTAGTCGTCCGGATATTGATGGTCAACTGTTGACAGTCCGATTCTTGATGATCCACTATTGATGGTCAACTCTTGAACAGTCCTCAATCGTCTATCAACACTTGATGGTCCAATGTTGATGGATCTGGACCATCAAGTGTTCACAGTTCAAATTTTGATGGTGCGGATATGATGGTTCACGATTGTTGGTCAACTCTTGACGATTCACTGTTGTGATCAAGTGTTGACGAATCTGAACCATCAACAGTTGGATTATATCTGTAAAAAAAATTGAGCGTTATAAAAAAATATGCCAAACAATTTTTCAAAATACTGAATGTCAAAAAAAATTCCAGATGAAATTTGTACTCATACTAGGGTGAGGTAAAATCCTCTCAGGCTTAAGATTATACAGGGTGTTCCGTCTCGATAGTACCTCCTTCATACCACAAGTAGTGCAATACAAATTGGAATCATGTAGCATGGGTTGCCTATCCAAAACATTACAGGGGATGCATTATACATATTTGAATTTTTCATTTGCAAAAAATTTAGATCAATTTTCAAAACATTTCAATTGAAAAAGTAAAAATAATAGAGATGTCTAGTTTACGCCAAAATATGGTAAATACAATATAGTATTTCTGGTACAAAAAATTAGGAGAGCATAGGTGATTTATTTCGTGGAATATGGCGAAACGATGTAAAAAAAAATGTTTCAAAATTTTCAAAATGAGGAACACAGATGATGTGGTTTGTGAAATATGATAGTTCAAAATTTTGAAAACTTTGAAAAAAATGCTTTACATTCAATTAGTTCTATTTTACTAACCTTATCACCTATGCCCATAATTTTTTTTTTTTTCAGAAATACTAAATTGTGTTCGCCACATTTTGGCGTAAACTAGATATCTCTGCCATTTGTAATTTTTAAATTGGAACTTTTGAAAATTATTGCTCTAAATTTTTTGAAAATAAAAAATTCAAATGCCTATAACATTGCCCCTGCAATGTTTTGGATACGCAATCCATACTACATGAGTCCGACGTGTGTTGCTCTATTTGTGGTATGAATAAGGTACTATTGAGATGGGACACCTTGTATGTCTCGGGTTCATTAGATGATGTGCAATTGGGTTATATCAGATGAAAAGTTGAAATGCCAATAATTTATAAAAAATCAATTACGTTTATAAATTTAGGATGAGAACCCTCTGATAAGTATAATGTTGTGTGGTAGGGTATTTTTGATAGATGTGGGTAAATCATGATGCGCAAGACAAGATGTTCTTGCTTTGAAAAAAATAAAAATAAAAGTGAAAACGAACTAAAGAGAAGTGTAATGGTTAATTTCAATGATTTTATTCTGAAATGTCAGAGAAAATTGATAAAAATGAGCTTTGACTTTACAGTTTGCGTTTCAAATAATGCTTAACTCTATTAGTTTATGTTAAAATGTTAGAACTTATGCAATTATGCAATTTTAAACTTTAAAAAAAAGATTACACTTGAGAGTCAATGTGAAAAAATTGCTTCAATAATAAAATGAGATGACCGAATTTTGTTGAAAAAATAGAAGGCAATTTTTCAAGTAACAAGCATTAGATAAAAAATGGATAAAAAATTCTTCCAACTATGTTAAAAAATATCAGAACTTTCATGTATTTACTTTTTGCTTACAACGAGTACTACGTATTTTATTAGTGCTTCATTAGTTTATTAAGGATATTCAGGCAGATCAAGCTTTCAAAGGATAAGTTAATCAACGTGAAAAACAAAAATTACTCAGAAAGTCAGGAGGCTGTTTGTTCCACCTGGACTATTTTTCCACTTCAAAGTTCATTCTTACATGCAGAAACAGTAAAATTCAATACGAAGCTGTACATTACTTCAAAAAAGCCAATTTTCTAACTTCCAATCCGTTACCCTAAAATTTTTTTACAATTTTGATCCCACACTTTGCTGGTAACATATATTAGGGAGGAGTTGGAAAAAAGCATACCTTGTATTTTGACCATTTTCACTGAGGTTACTTATCTTGAGTGTGAAAAACACCGTGCAAAATTTGAGCCCAATATACCTCAAAGGGAAGCAATGCTATTGGTCCTCAAAGTAACGAATTTTCGAAAAAATTATGTTGTTCTTGATATTAACTTACTTAACTCTTCTTGAAACTTTGCACAATACATTCAAAAGGTGCGGTTTAAGTTTATACGTCTTCTTGGCCCATTGGCAACTCGATTGGATGACCACTGTCAAGTTTCAGAGTGGACTTCAAAAGTTCGGAGATGGCGAAAATCAAATTTTCAGCGTGGGAAGTGCGTGCTTTTGGTGCTCCGATTTTTGACGAACCTAGGATAATTAGAGAGAACGTGTCAAAAATCTCCATATCCAAATTTTTAGCTTCTGGAATTGATTTTTCGATTTTTTTCATCTTTTCTAAAATTTTTTGTACAGATACATGCAATGGAAGTAACATTTTGTACATGGATTACAAACAAATTTTTTAACCGAATTTGGCTGCTGCTGTGGAAACCTAATCAAGATCGACCTTACGCTGGTCTTCAATTCAAATTTTATTGATCATTATTTAGCCACAAAAAAAAACTTTATGAATAACGTAAATAAATGAATAAGTACATATCAAATTGATAAATTTAGCAAGGTCTTTATCAATTGAACTTGCCGCATGTCACTACAAATGGACTTGTGTGAGCAGTGTAGACTGTCTACACAAAGAGCAGATATAAAAATGAAATTCACTCACGACCCCTCACTCTTATGACAACTCGATAAAGTGTAAATAATAAGCTGATTGATTTTTCTCGCTTGACAAGGATGACAGTAAAGGAAATTCGGCTAAAAAGTAAGTGTAGGTATACATTTTAAAAGGAGAGGGAAACAAGATCGGATAGACTTTTCAAATTGATATGTTTCGCAGAAAGAGAAGGTACCTAGTTTTGTGAAATGTAGACGAATAATGTAGCGGATATGATCTGCTATATATTTTCGCTGCTTATTTTTCTCAAACTAATATCCCTACCTACCTACTACATGGTAAAAACATTTTCGATGCTTTTTTAGCTCAATTCTGTATGAAAATATAAGCACTTCGAATGTAACCAATTTGGATTTACGATTATTAAAATTGTAGATACGTAAATTTTCATATTATTGCTATACTTAACTTACGTAAGTATAACTTAAAGTATGTATACGAAATGTGATAAAAAATTTAATAATTTTGCTACATGACATTGAAGCCTATATATATATTTTTTTTTTTTTCGTTGATACTTAAATACGAATCGTAATCACGTAAAAACATAGGCGTGTTTTCGGTTGTATTTTATTATTATCGTCATTTTTTCCCCGTGACGTCGTTATGTTTTCCGAATATGTCGCGCATTAAATCAACAAAAAGACGCCACAATGATGAAGATATCTTGAAAATTATTCTTTTGGCTGTGTTAAATTTTTATCGAATTACTATGCCACCGTAGAGCTTTTTTCGCCCTGTCTTAATTCGCAATCAAGCTTATTAGCATACCTTTCCGCGTGACTTTTTTGACTTTTTGTACGCACTACGTTGGCACTCGAGTGTCTAGAATTTTAAATCTACTTCCAGCGCGAACCGCGTTCTTATATTTGCCAAAAAAAAAAAAGTTCAACTTTGCCACTGTATTATATAGTTTAGGTATACCTACCCATTACCTATCTACCACGATCGACAAAGGTGAACGAAATTGTAACTTTTGTAGTGTCACATTGCACAACCAAAGTTGACAGATTAAATTCTAAGAGCTTTTTTCGGTACGTACTAAAAGAAAATTTGCAGGCGCGATACGTAGGTGCTGGAAGAATTAATGAATTATTTAACATCACTTCGAGTTGGTTTCACATTAATGCAGTTAATTAAAGATAATCTTATCAACTCGCCCTCTTTCTGTGATTCGTAACCTATATCGGTTTAAATCCAGTGAATATGAAAGTAGGTATAGGCATATATCTGGAAAAATAAAACAGGCTCGCCAAATTGTTAAACAGAGCGATTGTGATATTTGTAGAAATCGAAGCGTTTAGATTTAAAATGACATAAATCCTATTTTTTTTTCAACTTTTTCACGAAGAAAAAACTAATGATCGTTTCACTTTTATACTGGATATTCTGTCTACACCAGTACTTTTTATACCTGTGCTTTCAGCACTAAAGCACTATTCAACATTTAATACTAATGCTATTAACACACTTTCTTTCAGCAGTGGTGTTGTATTGACACCAATCTGTTGTTGGATTTCAAGCCGATGCCTATTAAGACAAAGCGTTGCTGTTTTAATACAGATTTTTCGACACCAGCGCTTTCACACTGATGCATTAGCATCTCTGTTTTAATACTGATGTTTTAACTCTGATGCCTTAGCACTGATGCTCTAAAACACTGGCTCTAGCGCCCATGCTTCAACGCCAATACTTTAGCAGCTCTGATTCAACGCCGATGTTTCTACACCAGTGCTTCATTACCGTTACGCTGAAACGGTTTAAAAACTGGTGGGGGGTTTGCAGTTTCATTACCATCTGGAAACCCTATTTTTGGTGTTGAAACAGTTTTAAAACAGTTACAATACAGCTTCAAAACTGCTTCATAAGTTTGAAATGCGGTTTCAAAGCTGTTTCAATCCTTACTAAATTTTTAAAAAATTGTTTCAAAGTTGTACTGAAGCAGCTTTGAAATGGTTTCAATATTGTTTTTGGATCAAAAAAATAATTTTAAAACGGTAATGAAACTACAGATTTTCCCCTGGTATTTAAACAGTTTCAACTGTGCAGATCAGAACCTGTGTTCCAACACTAATATTTCATCGTCAGCAGTGCTTTAACACAGGTATTTTCACATTAGTGCTTCTTACATTGTTGGATTTGATACCAAATAATTTACGACTAATGTTCAAACACAGTGGTGTAGCAAGGGGGAATGGATGAATAGTTCTCAGAGAGATAAAGCTTAGAATACTTCATTAGCCGATTAGTGATTTGAATGATCATTTGTCCATTTTCAAAGTGTGCCTTATCATGAATTTTAATCTTATTGTATCAAAATTCCGCCCTCTCGCTTTGCTCGAATAACTTATAGATATAACTCCTGTTATTTATAAGAGGTGAGTTCCAGGAAGTTGATGTTTCTTATGGCATACACAGTACTTAAAAATATAGTCATTGTTGAAGTTATTTCAACGGTGACTTAATTTTGTGAAATTGAAGAAGGAGAAATGGGGCAGCAAATTTTATAAGCCTGCAGATTTTTGAGGCCACGAATTGAAAAACAAAATAAACAAAAATGCTCCAAAAAAAGTAAAGTAATTAACATTTTTGAGATTTGAAATTTTTGAAATTTTTGGTTCATGTTTCACTCAGGCACTACTTGTACTTTTTTCATTCTCACATTTTGAATACTGTTGACGAATTGTTCTGGGGAGAACAGGGGGGTTTGAGATGTAAATCAAAAGGGCGGTGTGGAAAAAGTTCCCCAGGTGGAAAATTCTTAATTACAACGCTGCTCAAACACGGATGCTATTTTACCAATGTTTTTAATACCAGTGCTTCAACACCTGCGCTTTACTTTCTACTTTGTTGAGCTTGATACTAATGCTATAACACCAGTGCTTCAACACTGATGCTTCAACACTGATACTGTAGAAGCAATTTGCACTTGAACAACAATGCTGTAGCACTTATGATTTATGACTGACGTTTCAATACCAATGCTTCAACAAGCATGCTTGAACACCAATATTTTAGTGCTGGCATTTTTTACGGTGATGCACATCACACCAATGGTTTTTAAAAATAACAAAGTATAAACGATTTTACAATAGTATTGGTTTCAACCCTCTAGCACTCTCCTGAAAACTGTATGTCCCCCGCCCCGCCCACGGTTGTTTTTTTTTAATAAAAGTAAGAAGGGAGTGAGGAGAAACAAAATTAATGTGTGCACAAACTAGCACTAACAAAGCACAAACAATTGACACTAGTCTCAACTCCCTCGCACTCCCACTAATTGCATGTCCTCAGCTCTGTCCATTTCGACTCCTTTTTAAAGAAGTGCACAAACCAAATAGAAACGATTGACGCACCAATTTCAACCCCCACTCTTGCATGAGTGAGGCTTGCATGTCACCAGCCAGCCCCTCCAAGTTTTTTTAAAATAGGGAATGTAAGGGTTGAAACGACGATTAGTACCACTTTCATCCTCTCACCCTATCCCATTTGGGCGAGACTGAGGACATGCAGCCTTTACTTTTCAATAAAACACATGAATATTTAATAATTTTAAATACTCATTGTTCATTCTGTTTTAAGACGCCTATGACATTTTTAGTCAGGAGAAAGTTCAAATTTTATTCGGAAGAGTTGAACTCAAAATACATTCAGTGTCCGAAAATTAGTAAAATTGAAGAATTTCATTTTTTTTTTCCTATTCATCTTACCATTTAACGTCCGAAGATGAAAATAGATTCAAGTAATAAGTAGGCGTACTTTTTATTTATTTTGTTTTCTTGTTTCATACGAGTTAAATGTGTAAAATTCAACTCACAAAGTACGTAGGTATACCAACTTACATCCCTCATTTACGGAAATATTTTACCTATAATCCTTAAAAGCACAATAAAAAAAATTTACTACGTCATGATTTTTTTTTAAACGAATAATTATGCAAATAACTTCAGGTAGGTAATGCGAAAATACCTGGGTATCATTCGTTGGATTTTTTCGCTGGCATAAAGCATTCGCCATGAAACCAAAATTAATATAAATTTTAAACATTTATTCCGCGAGATAAACGCAAAAAAAAAAAATAAAAAGACACCATTGCTACGTGTTCATTGGTCGCAAAAAAAATATGACGGAAATATTATGGCCGGTAAATAAGCATCGAAATGTAAATTTATAAAATAGTTGACATACATTAAATAAAGTATAAAGATGGGAATTCGTAGTTATACCTAACTGTACCTATATATAAAAATCCCTTTAAAGTGTTGTCGTTGGCATTCCATATTACGAATTATTTATGCTACGGAGACTGCAATTAAACGACTTTGCTGGATTACCTACCTTTATTCTGTTCTTAATTTATTAACAGATTTATTGCTTGATTTTTAAATTTCCGCGTCCTTTTTAATTCCGCATTGTCGCTTTTGGAAATGTTTTTTATTGCCTTTGCGGAATTTTAATTTTTTAAGCACAAAAGACCCGAGGTTTATTTCAATTTGTAATAAAGAAAAAAAAAATGATAATTAAGAAACCGCTAAGTATGTGGATGAAATGGAGAGGAAAAATTAAACGCTCGGCTTAAATCTTCATTCTAGCTTGCGTGTACCCGCGGTAACCTTTTTTTATATCACCTGTGAAGATATATGTATGCATAGTATAAGGTGCTCTCAAGAGCCATCTTTTTACCAAATAACATTAGCTACCCGCTGTAAAGCAATTAATATCTGTATTCGCATTTGGAAGAAAAATCTTCCTTTGGGTGACTGGTGAAATTCAGCTGGAGTAAAATGGGTTTTAAAATTGAAGTAAAACCGTGAACAAAACCTAATGAATATTTTTAGTCATCTTTTGGAACATCACTTTTTTTTTCATACAAGTAGGTAACTGTAGAAAAGATCCATAGATATATTTCCATCATGTTTTATTTTTAGGTACTTATACCACTCAACGACCCATCATAAAAAAGAAAACGTTACTATTTCAACAGAGCACTTTCAAATACCTATAATTTTTTTTCACATAAATTATGATGGAACATGTAGTATTGGTAGGTTCAGAAACATGGGACCTTTCAACCATTCAATTTTTCTTCATTTCTACATATTATACGACGTGTGTGTGATAAGAGATTCTAAAGATTTAAAATTTGGATATAAGCCGCTACTACCACAATAACTCATCACGTAGATGAATTGCTCATCTTGAGAATTGAAGGGGCAAAATTTGTTCTTAAATATTCGCTTCAAAATGAATTTTTAAGCATGGAAGAATCATTACTCTTCTTTTCACTTCGGTTTCCCTTATTATTTTTATGTTTTGTATAATAAGAACACTTTGTCTCATATATTACAACTTTTTATGTGATACACTTAATCCAAAAATATTATCATCTAATGAGCCCGAGACATTTGATCCTAATCCTGTGACCTCACTCTGCTCCAGCATAAGTACAAATTTCATCTATGATATTTTTCAACATTCAGCATTTTGAAAATTTGCTTCCAAGGGAAGTACCCTTAGTGTTACACGTCAAATTCAAAATTACCCCCACATCCAAAATTTAAGCACTCACGATCCATTTGAGAGGGAGTTACGAGGGGTGGAATATCAAAAAATTGACGAATAACATTGCGAAATTAATGAAAAACGAGTTCATACCGCGCTTAGGGGCTAATTTTTTCATCATGTACTACACTCGATATGGGCCACCCAGGGATGGGATAGTCGCTCGGATCCGCGTGTGACATCTCAGCGGTGCATTTTTAGCCATCTAAAATGCAACTAAAAAAATAGAAAAAGTGATGGTCAAAAATACATCCCCTAGCACCATTCTCCTCTGCAACGAAATACATTTCCGTGAAAATCTTTTTTCCTTTTTGATTTTAACGCGTTGATGACATCATCAAAAGTGTAGTTTAATAAACATTTGATTTATAATCAGAATATCGATAAAATTTATTCATTTTCATGGAAATATATTCCTTAGATGAAATTTCGATTTTCATACTTTGGAAGGTGTTTTTCTAGAGATAATGTAGTGGTCATTTGATAGGCATCAAACACATAGTAATGAGTGTCTATTCTTTTACCTATTTCTTTATGTATTTCTTTTCTACCCACGTAGAAAAATTATAAGCCTGGTTTCCTAGTGTGGTTTTGCTGGTAGTAATTTATACTACTACTACTGAAGAATGTAATTTGTAAGTAATCTGTAATAGTAAAAAATCACTGGGCCATCTATATCACTAGCGATGTGACATTACTACTCAAATATCACACCATCTAGTAGAAGTAGTGAATAACCACTGGCAGATGCACTCTAGGACACCATACTGATTACTAACACTGAGTATTCTGTATACCTTTACTACACACTTACAAAGAGTAAATACTACTGGAGACATACCACAATTACCACTAGAACATACCACTACCTTACACATCTGATAAAGGTCACTTCTAAGATTACTTGTGTGATAAAGTAAAACTTTATGTACATTTTTCTGACACACTTCTTCTAAGAGTATTAAAATTATCTCATTGCTACTGAAAAGTTTTGATCAGCGGAACATTGAGTAGTAAAATATTACTGCGTGTAGTAAGCGACTACTACAGAACCACTTTACAGTGATAAATAACTACTAAAACACTACTGTTCAGGAGTAAACTAAATACTAAGGCACTACTAATATGAGCTGGATAACTACTCAAAATTACGATTCTACAATAATAAATAATCACTATCCCCAGGGTGGGTTTTCTCTATGGGTAATGCGATAACTCGAGTAAAAATGGTCCGATAAAAAGTCCATTAGGGATTAAGTGGTTCATTAGTGATCAAATGGTTCGTTAGGGACCTAGGATTAAATAGTCCTTTAGGGTAGGGACTAACATATTACTTTTTAAAGGTTCCCAATTGAACCTTTTCCTTTGCAACAAAATGTATTTCCTTAGAAATCTTTTTCTCTCTATTTTAATTTAATTTTATAAATTTCAAATTTTTATATTTTATAATTTTTTTTCCTACACAAATTTAATCATTCGAATTTTAAATTTTGTAAGATGAACTTCTTTTATTTTATAAAATGAAAATTTCGTTATTCTATATTTTTTTTCAACACAGAATCTGCTCTTAAGATACTCTAGTATCTCTAGTTTGTAAGTGCCAAAACCTCGCGTACACATATGTCATCTGTCCCAGATTAAATATATATGGGACCTTAGGCTAGTAGTAGTTTAACGCTCTCTTCCTCCCACGCCTCCCCAATATTTATTCAAAACGTAAATATGAAAACTGAAAAGGATCATGCTCAGGATTGTTCGCGGAAGGGGGATTGAATTTGTTCGTTATCATTGTTTTGAATAGACTACCTCAGAATTTAATTCAAATTTTTGATGCTACAAACTCTAAAAATTTGTAGATATGTTATGTCTATTCCCAAATAGAGTGAACGCGAAAAGTTTTGAAGAAAGCGAGTCTCAGTCATCAAAAACTTTATTTTTGTAAACTGGGTAAATTATTTGAATTTTTGGCTTTGATAGCTTAATTTTTCTTTGACTTGTCACTCTAGTGAGGTTTAGTTTTATGATTTTACTTAAGATTTTATTGAAATATTTTCTTTGGAAAATGAGGAATTTACTTCAAATTTTCAAAGCACTAAGAGAGAAAAAAATCTGGAAAAAGTAGGGTGTGCCCAGGCACACCTAGCACACCATGCGGGGACGCTTACGTTGACCAACAATAGTGGACCATCAACATTAGCACCATTGCACCATCAAGATTTAGACTATCAGCACTTGACTGTCCGGATCCATCAACACATGACTGTCAACAATTGATGATTAACTTTGGACTGTTAATAGATGACCATCAGTTATAGGTGGATATGGGGCCATGGGAGGACCAAAACCCTCCAAATGTTGAGCTAGCCCCTCAAATATTTCCAAAAAAATTTAATAAATGGTAATTTGTGCGACTAAAAACAGCCAAATGTCATTTTTGTTGGTCAAAAACACCCTTAATGCACATTTTCGAATCGCTAACAGTTAAACCTGGTTATTTTTTTTAACAAAGCTGTAAAATTTAAGCTCTCCAAAAAAATTGACCTATCACCTATACCGTCAGTAGTGGACCATTAAGATCTAAACTACCAACATCTTGAATGTCAACTTCAGTGTTACAAGCAAATTTTAAAAATTCTCTATGTCATCACTTACCAATACCACAAGAAATTCAAACGACAATTGCTTAGCATTTTTTTCTTAACATAATCCAACTGTTCATGATCCAGGTGGTTCAGAACAGCAGACCGTTAATGTTAAGACCATCAACATCCAGGCTACCAAAATCTGAACAATCCGGATTTTGATTGTCCAGATTTTGATGGTCCACTGTTAATGACAGTCAATTGTTGACGCAAAAAATTAATTACACAAATTTGCAGAATGCCCATCTGCCATTCTTTGATACACCCAAGGGGGTAAGACCAACACGAACGTGTTCTCTATGCCCAAAGTATCAGGATGGTTTCTAGGGAGGTCTTTTTATTGAGCTTTCGCGTAGTAGTTTCCCGTTGCTTTGTACGCTATCTACAGGTAACTCATTGCATCGTTAGCCGGGTTTTTACAATGCTTAGTTCAGCAGAGAGCCACAAGTAGGCGCTCAAACCAGTTGTAAGCTTTTTGATTCTGATAATAGACGGCGTGCTGTGTAATTATCTCCTGTGTAACTGGTAGTGCTCGGAACGTAAGCTCGTAATAGTTGTGAAATACAGGCAATGCATTACACAAACGTTTTGCCTGTGATGGGATTCGAACCTACGACCTCTCATTCAGTAACGTCTAAAGCCAATATTCCCCGCCCCTTGCTCAAAGGCATGGCCACAAGAACATTTTAAATCAAAAATCCCTTGATATAAAATTAGCTAATTGGTCCTTCAGTTCTCATATTAAGTATGCAAGCTGAACAGAACAAGATTTGTTCAACCTTCGATGCCTCATCCATTTCTACAATTATTATTTTTTTTTCATGTTACCCCATTTAACATGCAACCCTTTCAACTTCACAGTTGGGCCAAACATGAATATCACAAAATTTACTCGGTTTTGTATCCACTACCCATACTCCAACTAGAAAATTTATTTTGAATTCAATTTTTTGAGAGCAATATTTGTGGACTCAATTCCTAAGATAGACAACTCATCGATGTACATAGATAACGTGCTTTTTTTTAAGGTAACCAATTAAATCCAAATTTTAAATTTTGACAAGAACAACCTCTCACCAGAAACCCAGCATAATCAACAAGAATTCATCTCCATCCTCGCTTTGTCGTAAGGTAAATGAAAATACCTTCCTCAGTCTCACTTCATCTCACTTCATTAATGTGTCGCATATGTATAACTCAATGAAATAACATGATGTGCTTTAAAACAAACTGATCTATGATTTTATATTTTTTTCAATTTTTGTACAATTTCGTTACAAAACAAAAAACATTATTAACAATGAACCATCAACATTTCGAATAATAAATAACTATCATTATCAACATAACTAACATCAGTATAATTTACGTTTCGCTTAGGCAGTAAGGTAATAACCAAAGAAAAGATAAAGAAATCAACGATCTTCGTACTGATTAAAATTTATACGAAAAAATTCACTTGTATCACTATTATTCGATTACAGTCAAAAATCACTTTAAATACAAAACCGTTTCAGAAATTATAATATCGTACTCAGTACGTATTATCATTACAGTAGGCTAACTCTCAGCCAAATAATGTCGGTTTTTTCGTCTTCTCTAACACAGTGGAGGATAAGCAAATATTAACAGCATTAAACAGGCCACAAAATTACTGTATCAGTTTCAATTAGAGCACCTAGTAGGTATTACAAGCCAAATCCTAAAACAGTTTGAAACTATTTTAAGCAGACCAACCTTACAATTACACATAAGAATATCACCTTCCTGCTTAAAAATTAATTTGAGCCAGCATTATATCTTAGTGCACGAATTCGTCGAACGTAATTCGAAAAGCATATCACTAAAAATCTATATAAAACGTATTTAATTAAACAAAACATCGACATTTCTATAAATCGTACAAATAGGAAATAAAAACAACAGCAGATTGTTACACGAACGCGTTAATAGAATAATTTATTAATTTTGGTAACACTACCTCCTAACAAAAGGCTACAGGGCACGTATACTTTTTCAAATGATAAATAAATATTAAACTTTACTTAAAACTCTAACGAATGATTCTTTTTTTTTCAAAACTCCACCACTGTTTACTTAGAAAATACGTAGTAACTACATTAATAAGTCTTTTGTTTCGCCATCACGAAATAAAGTATGTATAAAACAATTAAAAAAAAAAAAAGGAAACAATATCCGTACAATAAAATAAGTCACCGTAATTTTCAAAATTCGATACGAGTTATAAACGAGAATCTGTTACTTTGTAGTACGCAGATTTCGTAGTTTTAATTAAAACTGGCTATTTTCAGTATAACCTAAGTCCGTCCATCTTTCGGTTTAAAATTTTGATTTAAAATACACATTTTCTTTTGTATCATTTAAAAAATAAAATAAGTTTTTTTTTTTTTATATAGAAAAAAAAATCATCGTTAAAACAAAAAACACAAAGATAAAAACACTTAGAATAAAAAAAAACGGGAAACTATCACGATAACTCCAACGTGCAAACTAAAAGGAAAATAAAACATAAAATGGTTCTCACACTATCACTACTACGTTATTCAATGACTACCACAATTTTATTTTGATAAAAATTCAAACTACATTATTATATAGTACTTATAGAAAGAATAATTATGTTCCATTCAAAAACATCTAAACCAAGAAAAAAAAGTCAAAAACAAAACAAATAAAGAAAGAAAATAGTACTAATCTAAATGCTGAAAATTTTCTACAAAATTTTTCATCTAAAGATCACCCCTCGAGTTGAGGCGATACACGAAATGTGAAATAATTTCAAGGATTTTTCCATCAAAATTTCTTCATTTTTTTCTTCAAAGTTCAACCTTTTCTTCAATACTTTTCTGCTTCTTTGAATCCAAACTAACGGCGCCAGCTTGTTTTTCCATTTCCGCCTTAAAATTTTCGATATCCTGCGAGCTATTTATAAAGAAAAACAATGCAACCATATAAGTTGGTTTAAAATTAGGAGCAAAAATATAGGACACTATCGTTATAAATTATATTCTTTATTAAAATAAAAAAGCTTACCTTATTTGTACAAATAGGATACCATTGATGGCATTGAGCATATCGAGTACATTGCCCATAGACGGAGGTTGAATTTGAATCGGTGGCAATGAAATTCCGCTCTTACCGGTGCATATCTCGTTCATCTTTTTTTGCAGAATAACTGCTTGATGAGTGAGATGGCGCAAGCACTCGGATGATTCTTTGGTTTTATCGTGATTTTCACCCAACTAAAAAAACACAAATTTGAATTATATCGAATAAGTTTTCGGTCAGTGATTCTACAACCTTATGGAAATCGAGATCGATATTGGCATAGATCTACAGTACACATAAAGGAGAATAGGGCAACGTAAAATTTTGGGAATGAAAAATTTGTCCACATCAAGTAGGCAACTTTTGCAATATTTTTAGTTGCACGTAAAATTTGCCTATTTAGATTTTTTGAAGGGGTTTATAAAATCCAAATCAATGTTGCCCCTTCAATAACAGAGCTAGGTAAAATGTGTACATGACAAAATTTGTAGGAAAAATTTTTATCCACAAGGTCGGCCACTTGGATTAATGATTGGATCAAAATTTTGAAATTACTAATTTGTTCAATTTTTAGATGCCTTTATATCGCCACCTATGGGGGAAAGTGGGGATTCGAGTACACACGTTGAGCTCGCCTCTACATGTATTATAGATCTACGCTAATACCCATCTCGATTTTCATGACTCCTATGGCATTTCAACTAAATAATATTTACTTGATGCTTGTATATAGAATATGTTTCTTTCTCATTAGCCAATGCTGATCGAAAATCACCCATACAACTCAACGTTCTAGCGATTAGATGATAGCTAACTGCTACCTTTAACGATTTCGGTCCGTAGAATCTTATATTAAGAGCTAGAGAACTTTCCAAGAATTTCAACGATAAATCGTATTCTCCAACCGCGTGCAAAATTAAACTAATATTACTCTGCAAAAAATTCACAAAAAAAATTGTAAATTATAATTTTTATTAGTAGCTTATTTATACCTTTAAATTATGTACTTACATCTAGTAAGGCAACTTCAGGATGATTTTCCCCACACGTCATCAACATTAAGTACCTAGCACGATACAATAACTTCAACGCGATAATAATTTGACTGTTAGCGAAACAGTACAAAGCCAAGTGTGTCAGAAAATATCAAACGTATGTATTATTACAATAAAACTGGCCAAAAGATTCATTTTGAATAATTTAAGCAAAGATTATCCAACTCACGTATTCGGTAATAGTAGATGGATGATCGATACCATTGACTCTTTCAGACATTAACACAGCTTTTTGTTGGAAAGACATCGCTTCGGCATGATCACCCATTATGTAATTCAATCGAGCTAACATTCTTAGGCATTGAGCGATCTCAGGATGCATCGCACCGTACACGTTGTTCAATAAGTTCAAAGCTTCGTTGATCAATTCGTAACCTTCTTTTAGGTATCCGTGTTGAATCTTATTTTGGCCCGTTGTGTAGAAATTGTAAGCATCGCTAGCCTACAAATCGAAACAATCAGATTATTAACATCTGTTAAGAACAGAGGGAGACGGTGGACGGGGGAGGGGAGAGTGAGTTTAATATTAAATTATTAAGAAACCCGAACAGAACTTCTTACGAGGGAACGGTCAGACATCTATAAATGGTTACCCATCAAGTAGTACTCCAGACGCCTACATATGCATCATATTTTTTTTTTTTTGATCGGTACGGGGCTAGTTTTCACGTAGCAGTGTTGCCAATATTGAAAAATTGCTACTATTGTAATTTTATCATATATACGAGTACAAAAAAATTACACAGGAGTTGGATAGACCAATGAAATGAGTGAAAGTGTTCACATGAACAAGTTGCTTAACTCAAAATTTGAAGGGGCAGTGATTCAAAAAATTCAAAAATTTCAAAAATTTACAGAAATATTTGTCATGATTAAGGATTCTTACGCAACTCTTTGGTTATTTACAAAAATTGCCTATCTTCGAAATTGAAGGGATTGCATGGAATACAGATTACGAGTGCATTTTCTTTCTTATTCAGTGTTATTAATATTAAAAATAAAACATCAATTTTGATTAGGAACTATTGGAATAAAATTCATCAGTTCGGGCTAGTGAAACTTTCATACACGTATAGCTCTTTCAATTTCGAAGATACGCAATTTTTCTGAAGGACAATTTCTGCTCGCCATGACGAGTTACGCAATAATCCTTAATCAGAAAAAATAATTCTACAAATTTTTGTTTTTTTTTTTTGAATCACTGTCCCTTCAAATTTCAATCTAGGCAACTCGTTCATATGACTATTTTTACTCATTTCATCGGTCCTTAGTCCTTACCCAGCCCTTAAATTGTTTTCAAAAAATATATTAATAATAAAGTTTCTAGAGTATAATTTTTCAATGTTGGCAACACTGCTACAGGAAAACTAGCTCCAAACCAGGCAGAAAATTATGGTGTGTACATAGGCATTTGGAGTACTATATGATGGGCAATTATTTGCGGAGGTTTGCGATGGACACTTCTAACTGTTCCTTCGTTAGATAATTACCCATACAATCATTGTATTTAAGAATGAACACTTACCCTAGGATTAATGTGTTTAACTACAGGGAAAATATTGACAACATCTTCTTCGAAAAATGTTAAACGGTTCTTCGCGTCAAAGTTATATTCTCTGAGTAAAATCTGAATACCATTTTTCATACAAAACGATCTGCAACGCAATAAATATTTTCAATAAACACATTCCGGATACCGAACAGGTCAACGGGTCGAACCTCGTGAATACCTTAATATTGATATTCTTTGCAGCGAATACTGAGTACAAGCAGTTTCAATATTATCAGCAGCCAATTCCCAATCGTAATATGCTTTGATTTCGGATTTAATTTGAGCCCATAATGATTTTGGCGTCAAATTGGCCCACTGATTGTTGTCGACGGCGATCAAACGATTAATTCTGCCTTTTCGTTTATTTCTTCGTTTGGCGTATTTACTGTGGAGCTGCATTGTGGAGAAAAAAATTTCATTTGTAAATCAATGAATATCAGTTGCAATCCACACCTGCTCAATAGAATAAACTTACATCTTCCATACTAGTTTGAGGATGCGGTACCGGACACGAAGACAGCAAACAATTCAAAAAATGACTAACTGCTGTAGCTAAGCTCATCATTTCAGTATTCTACAAAAAATAATTATTAATTATACATTCGTCAAAGTGGGAATAAAATCGTCAACCAATGCAATTTGCTCACTTGTAAATATGTAGTAAATATATGTTTCGCAGCTCGAGTAATTAGTTCGCTTACGGCGATGCTGTGTAAATAATCCAGTTGTTTAATCGAAGATAACATGTGGACAATTTTACCCAAATAACGAACATTTATACCGCGAGCATGTAAACTTTCGACTAACGTTACACCATCCATTGGCGATATCGAATGCTCTAAGCACTCTCGAATCTGCAAAAACCAAAATGAAAGTGATTGTTAAAAGGAAGGGATGCTACTAATATACAACACAATTAATTTACAAATCTTGCATCACTTACATAAGATGGAATTTGTGTGGCTACCAAAAAAGTGGCTGCATCTTTCACTAATTGTTTCTCTTTTTTGAAACGTTCGCTGGTCGGATTCACGTGTCTTACGCCCGGTGAAAATACATCCGGATTAAATCTCACATCGAATTCGGTTTCTTTTAACGATCCAACAGCGAGAGCAGCCTTCTTCACAATTTCTTTGGTACTTTCTTCTACTATAAAATTGTTGATTAGAATTTACTCCGAAGAAAATAACCGGAAAGCTCATCGCGGTTCACTCACGTTCTTGTTTTTCACCGCTGGTAATCGAATCGGTTATACTTTCGACGATTTTCTTCGCTTCATCAGCTTCCATTGAATTTTCTTCAGTCATTTTTTCGATATCGTTGAGTTCGTTTGATTTTTCCTCTCCCTGCGTAATAATATGATACTCGTTTGTAATTTGTTTGCAAAAATTTCGATCATTTTATAACGAGAAAATCGTACCTTTTCATTGTTCTCTTCGTTCTTTTCTGTTTCCGGAGCAGTAATGGCTTTTTCTTCAAGTTTCTTCGAGCCTATTTGTTGTAAATGAGCTGCAGCGTATTTTATAAACATCACGTATCTAGATCTGTAACATTAACCAATGTTAATCTCCATTCACGTCTTGAACGTGTGTACTTTTATACTCGATTTGAAGATCAACTTACTCAACAAACGCATCGATGAGCTCTTGTCTCAAACAGCATAATTTATGTTTATGTTGGACTGGGAAGCCTAGAGCTTGAACTTCTTTACTGAGTTCTTCGCCTTCAACTACGCCAATAAATACGTAAAAAATATTACTCCTTTGGTTGGGAAATTAAAAAAATTACACAGAACCAACGGCGCGCTTACGTTTGAGAAAATTGACATCCGGTGGGAAGGTTCTGAGGAGATCTAGAATATAATGACGTCCATCGTTACCAATGATACCTTTACATTCGACAGACGAACATAACTCTACTTCTTCATTTTTATCGTTGATTACCTTATGAGGTAATATTTTCAAATGTTGAGCTGCTTTACTCAGCTACAAATGAATAAAATTTAAAAACGTATTATAACCTTTTACTAAGGCAAAACGAAATGAACGGAAGAAATTTTCGCTCTTACCAGAATAATGTATTGTTCGTGGCTTATGGCAGTTTTACCGAAATCAATCGAACCGTAAACAACCGATTGCTCTTGTTCCCTTTCTAAAATACCGGGAATAATAGACTGAGCGGTAACACGATATCCACGATAGTCGATCACCACCGTACCCAAAGTATACAATCCTTGCAAATCAACAGCATTGTACACTCTAACACCTTGCAAATCATTTCTCTGTACAAACAATCAAGTACAAACATCAAAACTAATCCAAAAATAAATAAAATATTCGTCGTTAACAATTAAATAAACTTAAGATAATCGTACCGGAGCTATAAATGCAGCCGCGTCGCCACCTAATTCTTTATAATGGTCTCTGACGTCGAAACCTAACGAAAAGAATATATTATTCCATATGAACATCTGCATCTTAGCTTCTTCGCCAGGATTGATGGCCATGACGTTACCATCAATGACGGCCATAGCGCCTCTGGTGGCTGCAGCGACAAAATCGCTATGAACCTGCCAAATAAATTACATAATTTTATTTATTTTGTGTTTACGCGGTTTTCGTAATGAAATGCTTGGACGATTCCAACCAAATACATACCTTAAAAATAGCTCTTTCGCGGAGCAATCTTTCGGGTAAATTTTTACGAGGTAGTTCTCGCGTAGTTTGTAATTCTTCGTTCCAGTCTCGAGTTTGGCCTGGTATATGCTCTTCGTAGCCGAGTTTCGAAGAAAATACTGGAAAACCAGAAGTAAAATCAATTATCACGTATTAATTCAAATAATAATTTGATTTAATCAACGATTAACGTTAATCTCATACATCGAAGCTAATTCGAAGAGAGGTACGATACAGATCGAATTCAGATAATGAATTTCTAATTATACACATCGCGGCCAATAGTTCTGTCAGTACTTCGAACACCCAAAACCCAAACACAAAATTATCCTAATACAAAAGTAATTATACGAGTATAATTGGATAGTGCGTGAGAAAAACTACAAAATTGAGCCTATAATTGTTTGATATAATTAATCAGAAGCCTTGGAAATCAGTTTTTCAATTAAAAATAATTAAAAAAGTCGTACTTTTCAATTTTTTGATAAATCTTTTTGATGTATCAGTTTTTAAAACAGTTTTAGGACAAACCCATATTCTCCCATAAACCATAAATTACTAAATTTCGGTCTACATTTACTTTTTTTCTCATCTCAAATCTGAAAAATAATGAGAGAACGTAGCCCCTTAATCTACTGTTATCAAGGTTTGAGATTATGAGCTCCAAATTTTGATGAAAATATCAATAGGACAACATAGTCTTGTTCCTGGGAAATATTGGGAATCACTCTTGAAATATCTTGGAAGTAATTTTCATTTTGGAGAGTAACATTTTTACCTTATTTTTTGACACTTGGTACGAATATCAGTCAATGCATTTTTTTGTACTCAAAGTTCTGCCAGGGTTAACCCCCCCCCCCGCATCAGCAGTGAAATCCGATTCTATGGACCTGAAGTTAGTTGTAAATTTGAAGAATTGGCGAAAATCACGTGAATTTACGCCACAAGAAATTTTTTGTTTGGGAGATACACCTATCCAACCTTTATTCGACACGTAAGCCGTGAGTATCTCCCCTTTCAAATGACAGTTTTGCCCACTACGAACACAATAAAGGTCAAAATATTATGATAGGTATTATTCTGCATTATTCAGGCTACACCTAGACTATTTTACTAATTTTCTGTCATAAAAATTGCCTTATTAGTAGACATTTCATTTTTACTGATTGAACTGTTGGCCGTACAGAGTTAGTTTAAATATAAGGAGCCTTTTCATTAGCGCAATGAACGAAGAGTCAAAGGCACAATCAGGATACGGTACTTCTTTATCTCACCATCGATTAAAAAAAACATCCTACGATGCTAACGATGCTTCTTCAGCCTGATTTTCGTGAAATATTATAATCAAGAGAATTGAAAACTATTAATCAGTGATAGGAATAAGGAGAGAAGGAGGATGTAAGCAATGGTACTAAAAAGTCGACACCACCAGAAAGCACATCTAGAACCTATATTGAATCTACCTTCGAAATCATAACTTCCTAGTACCATAGGAGGGGAGAGGGGGGTGCAACAAAAAACCTCAAAAAACTGCCAAAAAACAATTTTTTTGAAGTTGTGAGGGGATGCGATTGGGCTGCGAAGTAATAACCCCCAAAAAGCAGATTGGTGGCCCATACTAAGTCTACATACCAAATTTCAACTTCCTAGCTCAATTTTGAGGAGAGATGGGGGAGGAACGACCCCTTTTCAAGGTCAAAAAGGGGAAATTCTTATATTCCCCCCTCCATTAATCTAGGAGACTGATTTTTGGATACGTTATATAACTTTGGATTGCCTATCCATCAGCGCAAAAAAAAACATTTCCCTCCCCCAAATTTGGGCACAACAAAATTTTGACCCCGAGGTCAATATCATTCCAGAATATCAAATCCGCCGAAAATCGAAGCCTATTTTCCAAATTTGATCGATCTGAGCAAATCATTTTTGGGTTAAGTAGGGGGTGGGGGAGTAAAAATATAAAAATAAATATCCGACATGGCCAAAAATAGTCCTAGTGGTTTTCTAGGATCGCAAATTGGATTTTGATGTTATTCCCCTCTCGTCCGCCGTAAGTCGATAAACCGTAATAGCCTGGTTTTCACTGACAATACGACATGGAAAATCCGCCTAAAATCATTCCACCTTATTCCTTCTTTTTCGTAATCCCTTTTAACGCTGATTATCGAATAAAATCATCCGCACAACTTACTGTCTTCGGCACGAATAGCATCGACGGTATGTTCGATATGAGGCGAAGCCCACGAATATAATTGATAAGGTGTGGCGACTCTTTCGAAAGGATGTCGTTGATTTCGTTTTTTTTGCAAATACGAAAAATTCCGTTTGAAAGCTGGACTGATTTGGTTCAAAAGCTCGATCAACGAATGATGAAGATGATGAGGTATCGATGGTTTTGGATCGAATTGTTCTTCCGTCGACCTAGAAAACGAATAAAATACTCGTTAACGAAAATCACGCCGCACAATTTTTTATCTCTACGTCGCTGTAGGTAACCCGCATTCTTATCTTCGCGCATTCTGGATTGATAAATAAGTCAGATTCAGATTAATAAGGCACTATTAGGATCGTCCATGAAAGGCGAGCATTACGTACGCTTCGTACGTACCACTTCACTTCGCCATCGTTGTCGTATCGCTCGCTCGTTTTTGACGTAGTAGGTAATTTTAATATACACGAATAATTACACTCGCTCGTCCCGATATTATCGCTAAAATACACATATTACGTACTGATTAACGAAAAATCCGCGGGTACAGGCGGTAATGTGATAATGTTTGTCTTCTAACGTAATGGCGTACAAATACAAGAGATCTCCGTGCATTTTTCTAAAACCAGGTGGCGGATTCCATCCGGATGTAGTTAAAACCTACCAACACGAGGCAAAAAATTAGTCGTATTTAATTATCTACAAGTTTCATTGCGAATTCGCAGCATGCGAAAAGGTCCAGTTACTCACTTTAATACATTGAGGTCCTTTAAAATCTTTACCTAAAGGATGTAGAGGAAGTAGAGGTCTTTCGCGACTATTTGGCATGATATTCGAAGGAGGTGTGCAGTCGACGCTTTCGACGCGAGATTTTTTCTTTTCTATATAATCAACGTGATCGATTAATCGGTGCTGTAGATTGGCAAACTACGACGTGACGGTACGTCGGGGTTAAACTCACCTAAAACATCACCTTGGGTGATGGAATTCAAAAACGCCAACGAACTGCAATCGACGCCATTGTAAGCGTCGGCCGGATCTAACGATTTTAATAAGTCTCTTACATGACGAACGTGTATTCTAGCTTCGCGCATCGTATAAGGTTCTTCCACCACCTATCAGAAAAAATTATACAATTAGATGAAAAAGAGAAGTAAGCAAACTTGGGTGAAAAGAATTTTGATTACAATGAACGAGTGAACTGATTATACCTTGATGACAGATCCTTCTTTGAGCCCTTCGATGCTCTTCAATTCGGCGAAATTATCCAACGTAATGCCATCCAACTGCAAGGAAAAGCACGTTCTGTGGCAGGTATCTTCTCTATTCATGAGCAATTGATGAATTTCCTGAACTAATTCCATACTGGAAACCTAATTCGGCAAAAGAATAAGTACCGTATGCAATACTGAAATACCATTTCGCCAATTTAGATGGTATTATTCGTACCTGAATTTCAAAAACTTCGGTGCCAGGACTTTGAATTTTCACATTAAATCCGACATCTGGTATGAAAACAACATCTTGTTCATCTTGTTTCTCGCCACCTTTCTCGTTTGCTTCGAGTTCGCCCTTCTCGACACTTACATCTTGGTCGCTTTCGTCACTGCCGATGATACCGTTTGGATACGAACGTTTCGTCTGCGGTTCACTTTTACCGTTCGCTTTTCCATTGCTGGTAGCTTTGGTCGATTTATCCGAACGATTCTTCTTGACGACATTTTTCACCAAAGGCGTTGGTATAGGCTTTTCGATAATTAAAGGATTAGTTTTAGGCGACGCCTCGATATCTGTATGGTTGCTTAGTTTCAAGGCGGATATTTCGTATACTTCGTCGTTCGACACACCGTTCGTTGCTGGTTTCGGGCAAATGTCGCCATTAGAGTATACTTTATTGTCGGCAGATGTATCTGTAAAGCAGAAACAAGAATTCGAAAGGATCGAATTAATTCTATTCGTTCGATAACATAATAATTATACACTTTGCAACGATCCGAGACGTGTGGTTGAACAGTCCAACAGCACAGCCATGAAAAATGTACTGAGATAGTTGAAATTTGAGACCAGTCCCAAAAGGTGGGGTATGTGGCGTAAAGTGTTGTCAAGGGGCTGCCAGAAGAAGTTCAATAAAAGGCTAAAAAGTCGAAAATTTCTATTTTTTCGATTTTTTGCGTAAAAAATTTATTAAATCGGGTCAAAAGCTACCACAGAGCACATTGGAAGTATATATCGATGACTAAACGCTGCTGTCTGAATCGAAATTTTGAATGATTTCACGAGCAGTGGGGAGGGGAAAGGGATGTAATAAAATAAATGTGACGATTTTGACATACGGAGTTTCAAGCTCACAAAATTCGAATCACATTATTTCCCATTTCAGATTTCAATTTTCCGACCTTGAAAAACTATATTTTGATAAATCGCCTGTCCAAATTGTTACATATATTTTATTACACCCCTTGCATATCCCTCTTATTTGTGAAACTTCTGAAAGTTCGACTCAGACAGTAGCATTTAGTTACGAGTATACTACCAAAAAGCTCAAAAGTAGCTTTTAACCCGATTAAATGGATCTTAAACGCAAAAAAACCGAAACAAATGGAAATTTTCGATTTTCAGCTTTTTCTTGAACCTCTGTAAGGCAGCTCCTTGGCAGCATTTCGGGTCCAACAAACCGACATATTCCAAATCAGCATGATGAATTTCATCAAGTGCCGCCGGTTTCAGCCATCAATCTTTTCAGATGAAAGTTAGTGAAAGTTCTGAACTTTTGAGCTTACAATGCTTGAAAGCAACAGCCATGGATGGGTAGACTATTGAAGGTGGAATGAAAAAAAAACATTCCTCGGATTTTGATGAAATTAACGGTGGCGGTTGACAGCTCAAGGGGGGGGGGGGGGGGGGCTATGGATCCCCAAAGCAGGGTCATTCGAAAAAATTGCGGTTGACAGCTCAAGGGGGGGGGGGTGGAGCTATGGATCCTCAAAGTAGGGTCATTCGAAAAAAAGCAGTTTTTTGTCAATTACACCCTCTGAAAATGGAATGAGACTCTGGTCATACAGGGTTAAAAAGATACGATTTTAGATTTTGCACCCACCTAGCATGTTTTCGGTTCAACCTGAGATCACTTTTGCCCCTCTACCAGAAGGATTAAAAAGTCACAAATCCCAAAAATTGAGATTTTTTATTTTTCAAAAAAATAATATTAAAAGGCCTATCATCTCAAATACGTGCCCAAAAATTTTTTCCAGCTCGGAGAAAAGGAATTGGGTCAAAATTGTAGGATAGTTTTGCACAGCAGTTCTGCCAACTGGAGAAATGATTTCAAGACTTTAAATTGTGATATTTTCCCATAAATAAGAGCGATATTTTCAATTTTTATTGATTAATGAGATTGGCAGCACTGCTATGCAAAATTATCCAACTATTTTGACCTGAATCCACTTCTCGAAGCTAAAAACAAATTTTTGACGCGTATTTGAGGTAATAAGCTCTTTAATTGTATTTTTTTGAAAAATAAAAAATCTCGATTTTGGCGATGTGTAACTTTTCAAGCCCCTGGTAGAGGGCCAAAAGTAGTCTCGGGTTGAATCGAAAATGCGCTAGGTGAGCCCTGTGACCGAGTCTTACACCATTTTAGGGGGTGTAATTGAAAAAAAAAACGTTTTTTCGAAAATGATCCCACTTAGAGGATCCATAACTCCACTCTCCTTTCAGTAAGGGTCAAAATTCGAGGTATGTTTTTTTTCACTCCACCCTGGTACCCATACCCAAACTTTTGAAGCCGTACCCTAATTTCAATTATATCGGTACATTTTTCATGGTTGGGCTCTTGGACTATTATTAAGCGAACAATAAATCGGCGTTCAAAAAACATAAATTCTCGAAACTAATTACGAAATATTTCAAAATACAAATTATAGACATTCATTTAGTATTTTTTCGTTAATATTTACCCCATCCAATGCTATTCAAATTGTAATCTACCAATTTTTACAACATGTAAAATAATTTTCACAACGCAACGTTTCAACAATTTTTGCAATATTTCAAAAAATTTTCAAGTCATATTCTGATAGGGTTACAAACAACTTATTTGTGAAGGGGGGGGGAGGCTAAGCTCACAGCACTGCCAAGCAAATGAAACTGATGTTTATATTTGAGCCGGCTGATGAAACTTTTTTTTTTTGTAAAGAAGTACTGGGGGGAGGGGGTGCCAAAAAGCACTATATCAGATCTACACATCAATTTTCAATTTCGTAGCTCGATTTAGATGCGAGAAACAAATTCGAAACATTGGAAAAACGCCCAAAAAAAATACATTTTTAGAATTGTAAAGGGGAGCGATGGGTCTGAAAAGTCGAAATCTACAAAAGACACATTTACAGCACCCATCAAATTTCAACTTCCCAACTCAATTTGGAGGGGATATGGGGGAGGAACAACCTTTTTTCAAGGTCAAAAAGGGGAAAATCTTTATATTCCTCCCACCCCTACCCCCATTAATTTAGGAGACTGATTTTCGGATACGTTATACAACTTTGGATTGTCTATCGATCGACACAAAAAGAAACATTTTTTTATGATTTAGGCCCTCAGTACCCCATTCACCAAATTTGGACATACTGAATTTTGATCCAAAGTCAACCTCACTCCAGAATATCAAATCCGCTGCCAATCTAAGCATGTTTCCCAAATTTGATCGATTTTGGTCGGTAACGAGTTGAGAAAATAATTTTTAGTTTCGGGGAAAAAAATAAAAATAAGTAACCGACATCGCGAAACATGGTCTCAATGGTTTTCTGGGATCCCAAAACGGATATTGTTGATATTCTCCTCTCATCCTTCATAGGTTGATGGACTGTAATAGCCTGGTTTTCATTGATAATATGACACAAAAAATCAGGCTAAAAATGCGCAATTCTTGAAGTTATAGTTTAAATTTCACGAGGTTTCCGGTAGAATCGTTTCCAAATTTTATAAGATTTCAATATTTCCATCAATTTTTATGATTTTTGTTTCTCAAAATTTAAACAGGTTTTGAAAATTTTCAAGTCATTTCTACGATATTCAGCATTTACTATTCGGTGTACCGAGAAAAACTTTCTTAGGAGGATAATTCAACATTTGAGAGGGTTTAGGGCTTTCCTACTCCCTTCAATCCGCGAATGAACGAAGCTGGTGTATACCCAAGCGAAGCGAGGACGAAATTGCTTAAAAAACTGTGTAATTTTTAAAGGAAAAAAATCCCATTTTCACATTTCAAAGTTATGAACTTTTTTTTTATTTTTTCAAAAAAAAAAAATGCGTAACTTTCGAGCTAAAAAGCTTGACCTTGCATGACTTGCTTCACCGTCAGACACGTTGCTTTAGCAAAATATAAATTTATTTCAAAAAATCTCGAATTTTCAAAATTTTTCAGCAAAATTTCTCAACTTTTTCGACTTGAAAATTAAGTATAGACTTTTCATATTTTATATCAAGAAAATGATTCGTTATTTGGCCTGCTTCAAAGAAAATTACGAGTTACATTACATTCGCATACGCTTACTCATTATTCAAATCCGCAGCCAGTAGGAAGACAGGAAGACAGGAAGGTAACTAAATAGGTAAGCAAATACATGAAATATTCGTTTACAGAAACACACCGCAAATCATAGAAATTTTACAAATTTTCGATAAAATTACTTCTCAATTAAACAACATTACCAACTTGAACGACGATTTCTACCAAGCATTGCACCATGCAACGGAATGGGGTAAAATCATACATCTTTCCATCTCTCACTCACAATTCCAAGAAGCTTCGCATACTCTCAATGTCAAAGATAAGGCGTACTATTTTTCACAAACCGCGTGCGTATACATCTTACTACACACTTAATATATATGTAGTATGATACACACACAGGAAACAGTTATATACATGCGAACGTTTATAAATCCATTAAACGTCATATTATTATCGTATACGTATGGTAGTATGTAGATGAACGTATATTTACGTACTACGTTCGCGTCAATTCTTCAATTGACCGTATTGCAATATACATGCATCATAATTGTAACATAAAAACACCATAACCTGAACAAACGCATCTGATAACTCGTGTACACTCTTAATTAACTCTCGCTAGTTTCATTTTACTATCATTGTATACTATGCGTAGTGCGAAGCATCGATATCTATCGATTACGCATTATCCGCCATACATCGAGTTATGTTATTTTCGTATGAAAGCCTTATAAGAGGGCTCACAACTTGTGGTAATCCTTCCCCATACATACAAGTCTAGACTCGATGGATGGAAATGAGAGGGGAAAATCCACCAGAATAATTGCACGTTTGGTTTAACACGTGCAAGTGCAAGTGCACCGTGCAATGGTACTACTTAATTATACTTTTATACTTCATCGAAGCAGATGTTCTAGATGGGGATAGATATTTGGTACGCAGTAATATTGACAAACAATGCATCGAAGTCCCACCCACTTGTCTCACAAAGCTCAGATTATTGCTTTAGTGGGCTTTATTTTACAGCCATGCAAGAACCGTTTGAAAGGGAGACAGCTCGGGTATGATGTTCTCACGTTCGAAAAGTCCTCCGGTTTCAAATCAAAAACAAAATGAAAGATCGAGATGTTTTGTAGACGTTTTTAAAATACAAATGAAAGACGATGGCGAGCCTGATTTTCCCTGTCATCATACACCAAGATGAATGGAACAAAATCAAAAACACCCGTTTTGCAGTCCTAAAGCACCAATGAGATTACTTTTAGCTATATCAGATACTTATTTTTCTTTTCTTCTCCCCCCTCCTCATTTCCTGATTGAAATCATTCATTCCTCGTATCTATACTGGACTAAATCGTTTAAATAATCTTAAATTAAAATTCAGTCACATCTAAACTTTGAATAGGCACTGTAGAAAGAGAAAAAATCATTCGATTCCAAGTCAAAACATTTGAAAAAAGAGAGGTGTATGGGAGAAGATGATTTCTTCTTTTTCGACTAGGAAAAAAATTGCAGTCGATTTCTCGACAAGGTTCCTCTCTAGTTCCAATCATAAATTATCTTTCAAGGCTACCTGATAGGATTCCAAACCGACCAAAATATTACATTTTTGGGGATGTGACGGGGTGCAATGAGTCTAATAAGTCGAAACCCCCATAAGGCACATCTATGGCTTCTACTAAGTCTACACACTAAATTTCAACTTTCCAGCTCAATTTGAAGGGGGATATAGGAGAGGAAGAAATCTGAGTTTCAACTTTACCAGTGCAACGTTAATTTTGTAAATAAAACAACAACGTTGAACTTAAGGCTATAAAATTTACTCGAGTCTGGCACGTTGAGTTGTTTCGTAACGTATTCGAAAATATTATGCCTGTATTAATAATAAACGCAAGGAGTAAGTTTTTGGAAAATTTTGTAAAAATTATACATTTACGTCACGGTCAAAAAGGGGGAAACCTTCATATCTCCCCTTCTAATTGACCTAGGAGACTGATTTTTGGATATGTTCTGTAATTTTAGATTGTCCATTGATCGACCTAAAAACAAACATTTTTTGCCATTTTATCCTCTCAGCGCCCCTCCCCCAAATTTGGGCATAATCGAATTTCGACCAGAGGCCAACCCCACTCCGGAATATCATATCCGTCACCTATCTAAACCTATTTCACAAATTTGATCGATTTAGGTCGGTATCGAACTGAGCAAATGATTTTTAATTTCGACAAAAATAAAAATAAACATCTGACATCGCCAAAAATGGTCGTACCGTTCTTCTAGAACTTCAAAACGAATCTTATAAATATCCCCTCCTTCAGCCACCGTAGGTCGATCGACTTTAATAGCCTGCTTTTCGTTGACAATATGCGATAGAAAATCAGGATAAAAATCAAACTTATACAAACGTATACGATAACACTTTGTAAGCAGATTTTTGCTGTTTTTCGAACTGATTCGTCGTCTAATTTCCTTCTTACTTTAGTTTGGGAGGGGAGTAAAATTTAAAATAAAGATTTTACAGGCGTCTTGAATGTGCTTTTTAAGAGTGTCTAATAGGGTGGATCCATTTTCGCGAATTCTGGAAAATTGACAACGCGTAATGCTTAACAGTATTGAAAACATCTCAAACTAAGGTGGTAAAAATTTCGTCCTCAAGTTCAAATCTACCTTCCACAGCCAAAGCTCAAAGCTAAAAAAAATACCAAAAATTTTAGAAAAATTTCATCAAAAAAATGGTTTAATACTGTTATTTATACCTAAAATAATTGACAACGATAATTTTTCATCCCTATCCCTTTTTTGAGGGAAACCATAAAAACGTTATTTCACACTTTTTGAAATATTTTAAAATAGTTCGAGAAAAATTCGATTTTGAAAAAATGTTAATTGAAATGAGTCTAATACAGTCGTTTTAGTTTATCTAAACTATTTCCGGCGATTTTTCTCTTCCTTTACTTTTTCCAGTGGTCTTCAAATATCCTCAATATGATAAATACGTCATTTCTCTTGATTTTTTTATTCGTAAAAAAAAATTACCAAAAGTGGAAAATGACCTCTGATGCCTTCAATGCATTAAGTGAGCTCGAGCGGGCACATTGAATTCGCCTCTATGTGTACCACAGATCTATGCAAATATCTATTTCGATTTACATGACTCCTGCGGCAGGAAATTGTACAGATGAATATAGATTTTAAAATCGATACTGATTGAGATGAAGAGGAGTGCGAGTAAACATGGAGACATTTCTTCAAAGAGTAGTAATCTTTCGATGTAAACCTCGAAAATCTTACGGTACACATGAATCCTATTTCTTTTTCATTACAACATTCGATATATTTTTAAAAAGAAGAACCTAATATTACAACAAATGCTGAAAATGTCCTCCACCAATCCCTTGGCATGCATTCAGCCGCTTAAAGAAATTTCTCGTGTTCTTGCGTGCTTCCTGATCGCGGAGCATCTTGCAGAGTGTATTGCTCTCGAAATTGGCCCACAATTCGTTTTATTGTTGATTTATCAGGAGGGTTGCGCTGAGGAAACTTTTTTTGAAATTCTTCGATGGTTCTAGCATATGATGATGTACGGAAATATTGTTTAATGATTTAAGCTCTATGTTCTAACTGACAATTGCTACTCATAATTTTTTTGATTTTTTTTTTTGTGATTTTTATTCGAACAGAAAAAAAATGTACTACCGTATCCTTTCAGGGGGGTAACTTCTATATAATTTTGTCGACTGGAGTGTTGACAATAATAAAACTAACGAA
>FIZR01030509.1:0-10940 GCA_900060175.1 Ferrisia virgata
AAAAAAAAAAAAAAAAAAAATTCAAAAAAGTTTTGAATTTTGACCCCCCCCCCCCCCCCGGTGGTCTATCCTAGTCTAATACCTGAACAGTTTCCGTTATCGTAAATCAGCTTATCAGAAAACCCTTACGTTGAAATTATTCAAATTGTGAAATTTCAAATTTCCCACCAGTCCCCATCTTTTGGGATAGAATTTTAGGTCAAGAGCTAAACACTTTCATAATATTTTTATAGCACATTCGAACCCTAAAATAGCGACTCCCATGTTTGAATTTTGTGTGATTTTAAATTTTGTATCTCTCCCTGAGAGGCCCAATTAGAGCCTGGGGTTGAAATTCTTCAGAATGAAGTTCATTCGATTTTTAGCTGGAGGATTTATGCCTCCCTCGCACTAGTGTAATTTGCTCTGTTGTTGAAAAAATTATCTATTGATTTTTTTTCGATTTATTGATAGCTCTTCTCCTTCTCCCCCTCCCCCTCTCATGAACACGTAGAGAAAAATGAAAAAAACGAAAATGTTCGTCTTTTGATGCTGCACAAGGTTTGTTTGAATCAGATTTTCGAATTTTTAATTGTAACCAATCTACGCTCGGAGAAAGTTGGAACTTTTTCAGCAGAGCTCCTCCCTCCCTCTACTTCGAGGAAATTGGTTGTTTTTGCATTTTTATTATTTTACATAGTAAATAGAGGTACTATGCGAAGCAACTAGTTCTAAAAGTAAATCAAGCCGATTTTTAAAAATTATTATTTTTTTTTTGTTTTTCAAAGTTTGACTGGAGTGGACGAAAGATTTCTTTCAAGGATTTTGTTTGCTGTGGTGTGTTATTTTTGGAGCAAGAATCTTGAGAGTCATGGATGTGTTTTTGTGGCAATTATCAGTTTCATTTTTTTCTTGGGGGAGATGGTGGGAAAAAGAAGGGAGTGATCTTGAGGTTGAGTACTTTCGGTAGAGGTAGTGATTTCAGGAGTGTTGACAGAAGGTGTCCCCTTGGGAGAAGAGGAGGGGGGTGATGTTGAGGTTGTGATTGGGTGTTGAGGGGAAGGAATGGGAAAAGGAGAAGATAGAGGCGGCTGCATTTCCTTTGGTGTTTTTGGAGTAAAACGATGGAAAATTTTCAAAAATGACTTTTTTTTGTATGCCCTAGCTCCTTCCCACGACCTATTGGGGAAAAAAGTCATAGCAGTAAGAATATTCGTCTTTTGAGCTTGCAAAAAGCCATTTCTCATTTTTCTGCTCTCAAAATTGAATTACAGGGTTAAAATTTGATATGTGGACTTGGTCAAGGTGTTAGATGTACCTTTTGGGGGTTTCAACTTTTCATGCCTATTGCATCACCTCACAGCCCCAAAAAAGTAATTTTTTGAGCGGGTTTTCTTATGTTTGAAGATTTCCTTTCCCATATCTCACTTCCAAATTGAGATAAGGGGTTGAAATTTCGCATGTAGATAGTATAGGTTCTGAATATACCTTTCAAGGGTTTCAACTTTCCAATTTCATTGCATCTGCTCACAGCTTCGAGCCTCAAAAGAGTAGTTTTTTGACGTTGTGCAACTTTTGTTCCAACATTTTTTTCTTACGCGCGTTATTTGAGAAGTTATTGCTGAAAAACCAAAATTCGCATCCCTCTTGTCCGCCAAAAAACTAGGCAAAATGTGAATGAGTTTTAGGAATGTTTGGGAGTATTGAAATACATATTACACGGTATTCATGAATGAAATTTCCACTTTATGTGAGTTGGTCGGAGATAAAGGTGGCATGAGAGGGCTCAAGCCTCCCTCCCCCCCCATTGTTTTCATAAAAATCTAAAAAATTAACATCATTTTTGACCTTTGATTCCTGATATTTTGCAAAATTTTTGCACTCGCTTGGCTCGAGTGATATTTTGTGATTTTGTTACAATCAATTTCTTCCTCATATGTGAACAGAAGAGTTGACAGTAAAAAAATTCACACATGACTTTTTTTTTTTTTTTTTTGCCAATAGACCATGGTGCTGGACTTCCTTCTGCAAATTGGATTCAAACCTAAAAAGTTCATGCTATATCTGTAGGCATGTTTTAATTATCAAAATAAGTTGATCGATGATGGATCATTTCGAAAGAAAAAAATTTGATTATTTATATGTTGCTCAACAAGTTTTAATCAATAACTGCTATCGCGTGGCTGCGTAATTAGACGATTCGTATGAGCGTGGGATCGACAGGTACATTTCACGTAGCGAACTTTTGCTGGATATACTATTTTGTGAGAAAAGTAAAAAATAAAAATACGAATGAAAAACCGTCATCTGTGTAAAATGCGTACAACTGTATAATTCTTGGATGACGGTATAAGGGATTAATACACCCTTTTGCTTTTCCGTTTCTCGCTCGCTACCCATTAAACGTGATCAGCAGGCCAATGTTAGAATTAAAACTGTCGGCTCGAATTGAGGAATCGTTTCGGCTTTGTTCTCTCGTTACAACGCCTGTTCACCATTTAATCGTCCATTTCTACAATTAATACCTTATGAAAGAACTAAACGGATATATCACCCATTGGTATACCAGATTCGTAGTCGTCGTCGTCGACGACGAATTATTTCTCTTTCTGTGTGTATCTCTTTGATTAAATCTATACTCGACTATTTCGGGCAGAGAGACTCGAGATACCCGGTACCTCTACGCGTTAAAAGTGTTTGATAAATGTAAACATTTGTAATGGTGACGCGTTGGATTTAACGTTAATCAACAACAACGCAGGTGAGACGTGTGAGAAACTGGTCAAAAGAAGTACCAGTATTAATTTTCCTTTTGCTCGTTTCCCTTTTGTCCACACAATCGATCTAATCCTCGAACGTAAATTTCCATCACATCGATATAGGAGTTTAGTACCTCTCTAAGAGAAGAACTTCAACCAATGCCCAGGCACTGCAACGAATGGCAAAAAAATTACCATACTTTTAAATCATCCATACTCGATAGGTATATATAGAGAGAGAGAAGAAAGAGATAGGCGTACATTTATACGTAGCTATATTTAATTTTATTTGCAGACATAGTCGTTGTCGGTCGTGCCTTAAGCACCTTGTTTACAATGCCCTATAACGTCTCTTCCTCGGGTTACAAAACAAAACAAAGTTGAAAAAGAAAAAAAAAAAGTGAAAGAAAGAATATAAAATAGCCACCAGAAATACCTGTTCGCAGTTAACAAGACTCTTCTTCGCTGTTGCCATCTGTGATCTCAATCACATGCTCTTCAAGTATGTACCTAGTACCTAGCCGACTTCTTATAGTTAGCTGATTCATTCTGTGGTGTATTTCATTCATTCACCCTTCCCTTTCTCTATCTGCGTCTCTCATTCTGAACCGACTAGGCTCTGGGCTGTCTACATTGAACGCGGGCATTCACATATTCTACACCGTTGACTATTTCGCGCAGTTAGCAGCGCATTGATTCAACTTTTTTTTTTTCATCTTCTTTCCTTCGTCGCTTACTCGATGTGACGATAATTGGACATTTTTTCTCTCTTTCTATCTCTCACCTATCTTTCGAGCTCATTCAACATTTCGGATATGAATATTATAATGTGTATACATCGTCCGAGGACAGGAAACATTATTTAATTCGCATTATGTATCTATTTTGAAAGGTTAAAGACCTGGGGAAAAGAAATTTTTATAAATTTTTTTACTTTTGTGTGGGGAGAACCATTTTTTTCTTTTTTAGCACGTTAGGTATAATGTTCATCTCATCGTGGTACCAATAAGGCGACCTGCTCAACTGAAGACTTTCGATTTGAAATCAAAGTAAATGAAAATAGCCTGATTTTTGTGAAATATCATGATTGTGTGAATTTAATTCGTGGTAAGGGTAGCGAGAAGCAATGAGGTTAAAAAGTCGACCCCAGCAAAAGGCATAACTAGGATCTATGCTGAGTCTATATTTCGAATTTCAACTTCTCGGCCCAATGAGTAGGGGGAGGGGGGAGGACGAATATGGGAAAAACGAACTCAAAACATAAGGAAATCTGCCCAAAAAACACATCTCTGGGCTGTAAGGGGACGCAATAGGTTTAAAAAATCGAAACCCCTAAAAAACGCGGATATGACCCCCCTCCCCATACAGTCCACATATCAATTTATCGAATTTCAACTTCCTATAGCTCAGTTTGGAACAGAGATACGGGAGGAACTTACCTTTTTAATGGTCAAAAAGAAGAACCCCTCCCATACCTCCACGTCACAATTGCCTTGTGGAGGCTGATTTTTAGGTATGTTATACAACTTATTACGGTTTTGGCCCTTCAGTACTCCGTTTCCAAAATTTGGGCATTGATTTTTGACCCAAGGTCATCCCCACTCATATACATATATTTAATCCACCGCCATACTTGGCCTATAGACCGAATTAGGGGGGTTTTGGTCAGAATCGAACAGAGTAAATGATTTTAGACTTGAGGAAAAAAATAAAAAAATAAAAAATAAAAAGCTAAATAAATTTCACGAAAATGGTCGTAATGGTCTTCTAGGACCCCAAAACGGATTTTGTTGATTTTCCCCTTCCCCCCTCATGCAGCGTACATCGATAGACTGTAATAGCCTAGTTTTCATTGACAATATGACGTTGAAAATCAGGTTGAAAACCTGCAATCAAATGTTCAGTAGCTGAAGTTCATTTTTGGATTTTTGGCGAATTTTTGAAAATTTTTGCATTAACCTGTAGCTTATAAACACTGAATTTGAATGGATAAAAATGGGTTATCGACTGATATTGAGCTCAAAAATTGATCTGTAGTATTTTTCAAGTGTTCCGAATGCTTCAGGAAATTTATGCTCTTCAAAGTTTTGAAAAACTGAAAAACACAATAAGTGAAAGTACCTACGTACTTTTCAAGTAAAACTTGATTGCTATCTCGCGATCTGTCGAAGTTTCTAGACTTTCTAGAACCTTCAATCGAAGCTTGAATTTTTTTAGGATTTTCAAAATGCTCCAAAATATCTGAAAATGAACTTCATTAAATACATATTTTTCCTAGGCTATTCCAACACAGTTCGATCTGGATTTCTTGAAAACTCCAGCCTGACAAAGGAAAAAATTTAATAGCATTAGGAAAAGCGACTAGAGAAACAAAGTAGGTCGTGAGAAGGCCAAAAGAAGTCTTGAAATTCAAATCGAAGTGAAAAAATTGATATTTTAAATTATCATAAAAACCTGCATTTTTAAAAATAATTTTACCCGTTTATACAATTTTTTGGACTCGATGGTTCTGTTTTTTAAAATAAAAATTCAATTTTTTTTGGCCATGGGAGTGGTTTGAGCCCCCCTCCCTCCTTGCGTACAGGCCTGTCGACTTCGTAAATCGACCTATCAGAGATATTTTTGTCGGTTCATGTTTCTCGGGTCTCAGAAGGCGATTTTTTCGGATGTTTCCCGGGGAGGGGAGGGGGCAAAAAATTTTCCGAGTTGTGAGGTAGTTTTTTCTTTTTTGAAAATTGCAAATCATTAAAAGCTGGTTTTCTGGGTGTTAACTTTTGAAAATAAAGTGAATTGGAAATATAAGAGAACTCGAACGAAAAGAGGTAAAAATTTTGAAAAAATATAATTTTTTTGGTCTCAAATATATATTTTTTGAGATTTTATGGGGAAACAGAACGTTTTTTAGGGGTTCAGTTTAAAATCTGGAGTAATTATAGTAGTATAAGTCAGTTTTAATTTTTTTAATCCGATGAGGAGGGGGGGGGGGTTGAACTTGAAAAAGAAGTGGTTTTTCTGAAGAACAAAGCCTTTCACTCGGCTCTATACTGAGCAAAATCTCTCAAATTCGGTACACAGACTTGCAATGCTGTTGAATTAAGTGCATATGAGCCGGGAGTAACTGTGACTCAAAATTCAATGAAGAGTATCTGTGGGATAGATTGAGTATTTCAAGATAGTTCGTTTTGACCTTTACAAAAGTTGACTCTTCGCATAACATTCTCTTCCCGATTAAGCTGTAAAGCTAAAATTATTGTCAATGAAAACCATGCTTTTACAGATCATCAACCAACATCGGTGGAGGGGGGGGGACAAAATCCGTTTTGGGATCCTAAAACACCACTAAGACAATTTTTGACCGTGTCAGATATTTATTTTTTCCTCCGAACGTTGTTAAAATCATTTATTTTGCTCAATACTGATCAAAATCGCTCCAATTCGGTCAATCGGTTCAGTTTGGTGGCGGATTAGATATATATATAAGTAGAGATGACCTTGGGTAAAATTCGATTTTGCCTAATTTTAGGGGGAGGGGGTACTGAAGGGCTAAAAACACAAAAATTGCCCCTTATTAAGCTAATCGATAGAGAATCAAATGTTGTATAACACATCCAAAAATTAATCTCTTGGGTCAGTTAGGAGGGGAGATATGGGAACCGGTTTGACCTTGAAAAAGGGCCGTTCTTTCCCTATCTTCGCACCAAAATGAGCTTGGAAGTTGACATTTGGTATGTACATCCAATAAGGGCCGTAGATGTGCTTTTTGAAGGTACGGACTTTTTAGCTCCATTACACCCCCTCGCAGCCCCGTAAATGCGCTTTTTTGGTCCTCAGTTTTTGAGTTTTTTGAGTTTGTTCCTCGCATAACTCTCCTCCAAATTGAGCTATAACCTTGAAATTAGGTATGTACATTTGCTACAGACTCAAGATGTGACTTTTGGTGGTACCTATCAACGTTTCAGCTCCATTTTACTCCCTCTCGCCCTAATTATGTGGTTTTTTGATTTTTCTGATTTTTAGGGTTTTGTCTTCGCATAACCCCCTCCAAATTGAGCTAGGAAGTTGAAATTAGGTATGTCTCGTTTGTAGGGACTCTTAATGTGTCTTTTAGAGGTTTCGAATTTTTAGTCCCATTGAACCCTTCTTGCCCGCAATACTGATTTGGAAAAAAGCATCGTATCGTGATGTTTTTTTTCCTTTTGTTTTTTATCAAACAGCTATCATTTTTGAAGTCTTATATTTCAAGATTGATTCAACCTATGATAAATCTTTATACGCAGTTTCGTATTGAACTAAAAGGAGATTCGGGATTGGAGGTCAAAATTTTGAAACCTTAAAGCTGAACTTTTGAAATAAAAGTTTTACATTTTATGATGAGTGGAAAAGTTGAAAATTTTCATTTAAAAATAAAAAAAAAATCACCATAAATAGTCCTTCTAATGTTTGTTTCAACCGATTAATTTTCAAAACAGGATCTCAACACGTGTAGGGGACACAAAAGGTGCCCAATTTGGTCAAAATTGTAAAAAATATATCGATTCTTATATCGGCGTATTTTTTTGATCCTACCCCTACCCCCTTTACCGCACTTGCCCTTCATACAGTTGGAATTTTTAAAAAATACCGAGACTGAAGTAACCAGTTAATTCTTACTAATTTGAGGATTAAAAAAATTTGAAAAATTACCACAAATAAACCTTTTTACGTTTGTTTTAGCCAGTCAATTTTCAAAATAGAATTTCAACGCCTCCAGAGGGCGCAGGGAGGGGGGAGCATTTTGGTCCAAATTGAAGAAATATCCGCTGAGTCTGGATATCGACTTATTTTTTCGATCGTACTCCAATACCCCTTGCCCCAACAGCTGAATTCATGCAGTTAGAATTTTTTCAAAGGACCAAAACCGAAGCGACCAATCAATTCTTACTAATTTCAGGAAGTTGAGTTTGAATATTCATTTATTTTTTAAATACCTCCCATGAGTATCTCCCTGGCCACCGTAAAAATGAAAAATTACGAAAAAATATTTCTCATTTGATGGTGGTAGGATTCAATGCCAACTCACTTTTTTGAGTCGACATTTTCTTGCTACACACTAAGCTCCATTCTATTAAAAACTTGAAAGGATTTGAGTGTATGGGAGTAGGATCAAAAGAAAAAAATCAATTGATATTGTTACGACTCAAAAGTAATACCCGAAGAAAGGTGGTGTGATTTTTCTTTTGTTGTATTGAATAATTTATTGGAATTTAATTTTGCGAATCTCTCTCGCTAGTCGATCTTTTAATCGAAAACCTAATTGAATATGTAAAATATAGAATTTCTATTTCGTTGTAAATTTCAAACTTGTGGTATTACAGCAAACGAAAGGTGTTGTTATATTTCTTTCTGTATTCGATTTGTAATTCCAAACACTAATAGTTGAAGTTCTGGCCTCCATTATTCAAGCAGATATTTGACGTGTACCAAAAATACTGAATATATTCTTTAAGGTCTATGAGTAGTGTACAATCTACACTTACTCAATTTGCCATTAAGGCTCGTGACACCAATACTCTTAAATCTATGACACAGCCTTCTCATCTTAACGTCATCTCAAAATGATGGTTTTATCGTCTTCGTAATAATTTTCTACCTTTATATAAAATTATCGAACTCGTTGAAATATTATGCGAAAAAAATCTATTTATTGAACTTGTACAAACACAACAAACAAAGTACAAAAACAACTGTGTAAAAAATTAGGAAAAAAATTCAGTCTAAAGATGAGGTAAAATATATGAAAATTGCAAGCATCTACGTTACTATTGAGCTGCGGCAATCGCCAAAGATAAAAATAGCGTACTGATACAGATAGAAATTAAACGAAGTAATTCTTAATTTTACAAAAGGATGACCGATGCCTCCTTCTAATATAACTGCTTGATCATTTTCTAAATCAGCGTTAATTTGACAGTTTCGCACCGAGATGTAGGTTATGGGGCAGTCATTTTTCCTGTTTGGTGTCGGCCATACCACATCGACCGTTAAATTATTGACATTGGGGCCAAATCGGAATGGTTTATAGTAAACTTCTATCTCCAATTGACTAAATTGAAAAAAAAAAAAAAAATACATTTAGAAAAAAAGCTCTATACACGAGACGATTAATTTTAGATGAGAAAATTTTTTAAAAAATACTCACGTATCAGTTGGACTTTGTTTGCCGAAATCGATTCTCATCAAGGGAGGTGGTAATCTGCGAGGCTTGTAACGTCCTCTTCTGGTGGTCGAGGAGACTCGAGGTGCATCTGTTGTAGGCGATGGCTGAGGTGATGTAGCATTATTTTCGACTTCTGCTGAACGTTTTCGAATAGCATGACCGTATACGGAGGCTTGTGTGGTAGTGAAATCGACGAGACCGTTGACGAAAGGATACTCTTCTTCGGTTCTTTCGAAAGGTTCCACTTTGTCTTGATTTTGATCAGAATTACTGCCACGTCTGCGAAGACCATTGACAAATGGGTATGCACCATCGTTACCAACCTGGGCTTCTTCGTCAGTATGACCGAAAATCCTGTGGGGTTTTCTACGATCATCTTTCTTCTTACGTAGACCGTCTACGAATGGGTATTGTCCATCGTTGCCAACCATCGCGTCATCGACGAATTTACCAGATGAACGACGATATCTTCGGAGACCGTTGACGAAAGGGTATTCATCGCTGGTTGTTTCGAAATCCTCCTCCGCTTTATTTTTATCGGTTTCGATAACGTTGATGTATTTGGGAGCGTTGGCATTTTTGAATGAAAATGGCTCAGGTGCTTCTGCATCAATATTTGATGGTAGATTTGCTCCGAAACGATGAGGAATTTTGGGTAAACCAACGATAAACGGATATCCATCGGTGTCGCGTTCTTCCGAATCACTCGGATGGATTATACGACCACGTCGAGGTTTAATTCGAAGACCATCGATGAAAGGATAGTAGGTATCGTCTTGGTACGATTCACGTACGTTACGCACGGTACGAGCGTCAACGCTGCTGCGATCACTCATTATGAAAATTATTACACCAGCAACGCAACACAAAACTTCGATAATTTTAATATTCATTTTTTTTTTCTTTCTATCGTTTATCAATTACACGAAACGGTTAATAGTGAAAATTTTCGAGCACGTTAAATTTAATAGAACTGAACGCTAATCGGTTTCAAGTAGAACTGATTTCGATAGTACGACGAAAAAAGTATTTATACTTATTCCCAGTGTACAATTTAGCCGGCAACAATTCTCATGAAGTGATGCAATCGAAATTTTTTCAACGCGGGGCAAATATTGACTGATATAGGCACGTAGGTTTGTACATACGTAAATCCTATACTTACACTTACAGCTACTTTCGAGCTGTTTTTCAATTCGGTGTATTTTAGACGTAGGTGACTAATCAACGACGTGCTAATGACATAACTCCTTGAAACTCGTGTTAATTACTTATCGACAAGTGTATTGCGTACCGTTACATAAAAAGCACCTAACCGGTAAGTGCTTTAAATGGTTCAAATTCTTATTCCAGTGACTCATGAATCGCGAAAATTTTTCTTCTCCAAATATGGTTTCTAAGTACCTACCAGAGTAAGTTCGTTTCAGCGTAATGAGTCTTAAAAAAGAAGACACCGTGTCTGAAGTTCATGACGTCACGACATACCTGACGTATCTCTTGGTACTCGAGCTATACGATGGGTTTGTTATGTGCTTCTGATCTTTTTACGAAGAAGTCGTTGAATGAATTCCTCTCAATTTAATGTTGGGTTTTCGTACGAATCGTGACGTAATTTGGAATATGTTCGAGTTGAAATTGAATAGCAGAAGTTGCACAGAAGCAAAAGCAAAACAGCTGCTTTCAGTCTTCGGTCTAATTCAGTACGAGAAGATGTACTTATTTTTGGATCTTTCGATCAGCAGCTAAATTTAATATTTCACACGAATTCCTGAATTTATAATCAATTCGCACCGAAAGCAATGTTTATCATATTCTGAAAAAGGGGCTCGTTATTTGTCAAAATGGCCCCCGAAGGGTATTCCCAGATAAAAGCAGGCCCGGCGAGAGAGAGGGGCAAAAGGGGCAAGATGCCCCGGGCCCCAGCTGTTTTCAAGGGCCCCGCAAACTCGCAAAAAAAAAATGAAATAAAAAATAAAATAAATAAAAAAATAAGCATTCTTCATTTT
>FIZR01030513.1:0-13303 GCA_900060175.1 Ferrisia virgata
ATTGGACACACCAAACTCACACACAACCATTTATTTCAAAAATCCCCCAAACCTATAAGTCAATTCTGCTATGCCGAACCCATCACCGTACATCACCTCCTCTTCGAATGCCCGAACCACAATTAAACTCGTAGCCACCTTAAAATCCAAACAAGCAATCAAAACATACCCGATCCTTTATTTCATCTCCAAAATTAAACTAAACAATCAAATCTAGCAATCGACACTGAACGTAACAATCCTGGCAATTATACACGCCCAATATAATAAAAAAGTAAAAAAAAAAAAAAAACAAAAAAAACAAATTCAAATGTAATTTTATTTTGAATTTAAAATTTGTCGTTGTACCTCGTACGTACATTAATACAATGCAACCTTCGAAAAAAATTCAGTATTCACAAACCTTGATGATTTTAAACACAATCCAAGGGGAATTTCTGAAAAAAATCACATTATATTTGTAAGCCACATAATTACGGTGCACAATTTACAAGGCAAATTTCTATCAAAAAGTTCTTTCAAAAAACCTACGATAAAAATTGGATTATAAATTTTCGAAAAAAGGGGGTATTCATATTTATGACGTAGTTCACGCGAAAACAGGCATTTTGAAAACCGCCAATGGCTGAGAATTTAAAGTTCAGTTTTCCAGTGCACTAAAATTTCCTTTTTAAGCAAGATCCAAATTTCTGAAAACCTCGTCGTTAAAATTTCAAATTTCGATATTTACACATCGATTTACGCGTTTCAGTGGTCCAAGCAAAGTTACCGGAAAGGAAAAATGATGACTGAAATGACTCGAACGAAAAAAAAAAGTTAGAAACCAATGACAGCCCAGCGGTGACGTATTCCGAAGATACGAGAAGCTTCGAAATTAGACGAGAAACATTTCGCAAACAATTTACGCGTAAATTTCTCTTGTTCGACGTTTTGAGCTCGGCGAAGGTAAGATACGTCGTCGTACAAGTACCCACAGACCCACCCACCACCCACCGCCACCCAACCGTGTACCATAAGCATGCGAGTAGTAACGACGATGTACGAAAGTACGCAGTATATCGGAAGCGTGTGTTATAGTATCTCGCAGCTATATCTTGTCGTGGGAAATTTTCTTTGGCCAAAAATAAATTACCCGTCTTAGGGGTTAGGCTACTACTACACGAGGGGGCGGCAAGAACGAAGCGGTGCGGTGCGGTGCGATGTGGCGCGGCGTTGATACATTTTATAATTCGCTGCCACCACCGTAAACCTATCAGCATCCATACGTCCTGCTCTCTTCTGCTTATATTCTAGCTACGTGTACGTACACTATGCGATAACGAATAACGCCCGGCTAGAAAGCAATACGTTCCAGTTTGACACTTGTAAATCGGATACTGAGCTAGCTTTTAACTTTTACTCCCACTCGCAGCCATAAAAGTTACACGTTATGAGCCGTCTGATGTCTTTAAAAATGCCTTCTAGCTATTTAATGTGTATACGGTGTGGATATATATATACGTTCGAGGCTTGTTCGCCCTTTCGCTGTTGATGCTATTTTCGATACCTTTATAATATCGACTTGTTCAACCATACATACAATCTTTTCAGATGCTGGCTGCTTTTCTTCAATCTCCAACTATACACTTTTTTTCTCTGCGCAAAAACTAAAAAATTACAACTTCGTTCGATAGCCTAAGACGTTGTTACGTTATATTTGTACAAACATAAGAGAAGACCAGTGGTGCAGGCAACATTTGAAAAAGGTCGGACAGATCGAAACTTCGTAAGACTCGCTGCCAGATCATTCACCTGTACTCTCTCCCCGTTCACCCAAATAATTTTGATTTGAATTTGATCAACGAGTTTATTAAATTTCGCTTTATTGCTTAGGACTCGTCTCAAAAATTGTCTAGTAATTGCCATACTTTGAACTCTTTTTGCGCGTTAGATAAAGAGGTAAACGACAACAATAGGCACAAAAATTCCTTAGGTGCGTAAAGTAATCTTCGAGCTCAAAAATTGTTTTCATGTTATCATACAACCCCCCCCCCCCGGTAATAAATAACCTGATTTTCGTGAAAAATTAAAACTATGTAAATTAAGCGATGTTTTTTTCCTAATCAATAATAAAGGGTAGGACATAGGTTTAATGGGGATAAAAAGTCGACACCACTAAAAAGCACATCAAGGACCTATACTAAATCTACATACAAAATTTCACCTGCTCACCTCAATTCGGTAGGAAGTTATGCGAAGATCAAACTAAAACAATAAGAAAAACCGACCAAAAAACTACATTTTCGGGGCTGTGAGAGGGTGCGATGAGCCTGAAAAATCGAGACCCCCCCCCCAAAGGCATATACGTATATATAGGACCTCTACTAAATCTACATACAAAATTTCAACTTCCTAGCTAGATTTAAAGGGGACATAGGAAAGGAGCAGGCCTTTTTCAAGGTCAAAAAGGAGGAAAATTCTGAAATCTTCCCTCCTAATTGACATAGGAAGCTGATTTTTGAATATGTTATTCAAATTTAGATTGCACATCGACTGGTTCAAAAAGGAAAAATTTTTGCAATTTTTGCTATTCAGCACCCCCCCCCCCCCCCCAAATTTGGGCAAAACTGAATTTTGACCAAAGAAAAATTTTTGCAATTTTTTCTATTCAGCCCCCCCCCCCCCCCACAAATTTGGGCAAAACTGAATTTTGACCCAGGTTTATCCCCGCTCCAGAATATCATATGGCGCACCAAACGAAGCCTATTTCCCAAATTTCATCGATTTTGGTCATTATCGAGCTGAATAAATGGTTTTTTAATTTTGGGGGAAAAAATAATAAAAATAAATAATTTGACATGGCCAAAAATGGTTGCAATAGTCTTATAGGACACCAAAATGGATTTTGTCGATATTCTCTTCTTCATCGATCGCAGGTTGTTAGATCGTAACTGCCTGGTTTTCATTGACAATTAGACATGAAAAATCAGGCTAATGAAAAATTAATAGAAAATCGGGCTAATGAAAAATCAAGCTGCACACGTATTGAAAATAAAAATATTTCCATCAATGTTCACCCCTAAAAGCAATTATTGACCCTTCTTCACATGATATGTCCATTGAACGCGATAAAAATTTGAGGTTTCCAATTTGACATCCCCCACTCGGTTTAAAATTTTAAAATTTATGTAAAAAAATGTTTTATTATTATTTTTTAGTATCAATGTATTTATAATAAAACACACGAGACTAAAAAGTTTCATGTTTAAAAAAATTTAAGTCGTTTTTCTTTTTCAGGGTAAAATTTTAAATCATGGATATGCAATGCTATCGAAATTTTAAAATCTACAGAACTGACCGGTATTGAAATTATTACCTTGTATTATTATTTCAAGTCTTGACTTAGAATGTTTTCAAGAAAAATACGAAAACTCATCATTTCCAATCGCATAACAAATGAAAGTATTTTTTTGTTTTTTTATCTCCAAAAAATTCAAAATTAAAGTCATTTGACCACTTCTTTTTCACTTCCCCTCGCCCACTTTCGAAAAAAAAACTGAAGTACCCTATGTTACACCTTCTTTAATCATCGTCAGTTCATTAACAATAAATGGCTAAAAATCATCTGTCACTTTTAATCGCCGATGACAAACTAAACAGAACAAGATGCAAGAATAAGCTGGAGTTTATTAAATTGAAAGAAATTCGAAATTCCGTTGAAAGAAACACAAGTAGCGAAAATTGAGAAAATGTCAGTTATCAAAGCAAATCGATGAGGAATCAAAAATTGTACAACCATCACATATACGAGTACGTATGTGAGAACATTTGGAATAGGAAAAAATTTATATTCAACCTCTTTGACCTTGAAAGCAGAATTGGCCCAAGCTACAGCCCCCTTAAAATTAATATAGGAACTTAAAATTTGATATATAGATCAAGTAAGTAAGTAAGCAGTTGCCTCTTTCAATCTAATGAAAAACACCAACGAAGGTCGTTTTCTTAGAAACTGAAAACAGAACCGATCTTGTCCATAGTGTTTCTCGGAATACGTATCGATTTTAGTTATTTAGGCCGGTTCAAAATTTTCCAAAAGTAGGAAGTTTATCAAATATCACACCTTTCTCGAATAAATAAGTTATTCTAACGCTTTGAAAAAAAAATCACCGAAACCAGAAATTTGTTAATCGTTTACTAATTACACTGATTAATGCTGTTTCAACATGGAACCTGAGAAAATTTCGTAATGATCGACCAAATAAAAATAATAATAAATTAACAGTATCTGTAGATATGTATATTTTATAAAATCACCAACGAAAAAAAAATGTTCCAGCCAAAATAAGGAAAAATTGAACATATAACAAATCAACTCATCGATGAAGAGAAAAAAATCATCTAGCGAGTAATCATCGCATTTATATAAAAATTCATTAAACCAAAAATTTCCTCTATTCAACATGAAATTGTCTACGCCCTATATGTTTATTTTCTCATGTGGTAAAAAAAATCCTAACACTGGATTACAGTCCGTACCTAACTACCTATATGAATCGGAGTAAGGGAGCAAAAAAAAAAAAAAAACAGTCGTCAAAAGTGAACATATTTTCAGGATATAGTTCTATACGAAAGTGCGAGAAAGAGATAGAAAATCGTCATTCAAATTCACAATTACCACGACTACGAGGGGCGTACCATGTTAAAGGGAAATAAAACCGCATATTTTAACTTGTCAGTGCCCTGTCAAGCAACGACAGCGTTACACATAAGCTTTGAAAATAAGTAGTTGAAAATTTCGCTGTGTATGATTCGACATGAATACGTAAAATTTCATTACTATTTCAACTCGACGATGCGAATTTTTCTTCCTCGACTCGAGTAAATGTTTTTACACTCACATTCGATGAATAGAGAAAAAAAAAATACACAAGACAAGCCAAGGTGCTGGTTTCCGTCATCAGATCAGGAATATTCATAAATGTATATAGCATGAAACCATCGCCATCATAGCTACCTTAATAATTCTAGGAGTTATAAAAGACTTACATTTATTACAAGTGGTTGACGTTATCGACGATAAATACGGCACAATTTCTATAATCGTATTTCGATAACGCTATTTGTACGTAATAATTTTGTTTTATTTGCAACATCGAAGCCAATAAAGTAATAATTTATAATTTCTGTTCAAATACAGATGTATAATTTCATCCACGTCGAAAGTTTTTCCTTCCTCAAACACCTTGTAGTACTCATACATATAGGTACATATATATCTATATATGTATTACCTATGTATATAGTTACATTACAACCCATACGTAGGTAATCTACGTATATTATATACCTGAGCCTATGCACACTCCACACTGAATATGTGTATAGATATAGGTGTTGACTACAGAAGTCTAATTCTCGTACATTTGATCGAATTTTTTTCTCCTCGCAACGCTTATTTAGCTTTCCATATAAACCTACGTATTACACGATACGAACCTACTTACCATTTCACATGCATATACCTACATAGATATATATGTGTAAGTACATTACGTACATTGATATAGCCTACTAATATGTCTTCCACTTGCGACTCGCGGAAACATACGTTAAAAAATTCAACCATACACAATACACTTTTCAGCTTAATCATCCTTTTAAAAATTTAATTTTACTCAAGGTCGCTACGGAATAATTAGACCCAGGACGATAGTAAAACCGTGGGTTAAACGAGATATTTCATATGTAGGTTACCCAACTCTCACCCGCACCCATTCGTATAACTTACTTTATTTAACATTACCATCGTCATCAAACCTACCACTGACGCCACTTTGGGCTCGAAATTTCTACACTTTACGTAATTGAAAAAATCTCTACACTTTGAAAGTTTAATCGCGCTACCGTGAAAAATTACCATTACTGCGCGACTTTAATTTTTCATTTTTTATTTTCACCCTAGTACAGCATTAGGTATATGCTATATTCTTTGGCTGTGTTGTACTCCTTAGCCGTTTATTTCGCCGAATTCGTGAACTGAACTTTGTAACTACTCAGTACATTACAAAGTATCCGAACAGAAATTCTTTAATTTATCCAATTTTTACACATGTAACACACTCTGAAATGAATACGAAATGCATTCGCAGAAAATCTCAGTTCTCTAGGTCCTGGAGGGAGGGAGAGGAGCTGCTAAGGTCTCATCGCGTAAAGAATAATTTTCAAAAAAGAAAACACGCAAATTTTCATTTTTTCACATCGAAAGAAAATTTTTGAAACTTTTTTCCAAAGATATACATACGTTTTTAGACACCCAACTTTGCAGTTTTTTGAATTTTGGAACCAGCTATGGTAGATAAATCACCTATCTGGGGCCTCAGTACCTCAGCAGTTTATCTGTGTTTTTTTTTGTATTTTGGCCTATCGAAGTTGTGCTCGGTATTTGAAATTGTTTTTCAGTGGTGTGGATTTTTCTCCGTCGCTTGATGTTTTGTTATTAGGTTTTTCTAGCTATTTCACAAGTGGGATGGCACGTATTCTCGTGGATCTCTTCTGGTCGCCTTTTACAATACGATGCGGGTAGGTACTAATAGGAATATTCTACTTCCCGTGGTTACAGGATTGATAAACAGAGCCCTCAGAATCGATGAAGTGCGAAAAGAAAGCAGACTGAAGGTATACCCAAGGGTGGCCGAATTTTACTTCTTTTCGAAATCTGCAAACGGAGGGGTCATAACAGCTAGCCAAAATTATCTCAAATACATATGGTAAAAATCCCAGTTCCCTAACTCAATTTTTAAATTTACAAAACTCAATGTTTCAAAAATTTCCAAAAAATTGGAGTTGTTTTGCATATTTGAACTAAAAATGATCATTGTTGGGAAATTTTTGCAATTTCCTTTTTTTCAGGGGTTTTTAAAAATTTCACTTTTTGCGTTTTTTTTTTTTTACAATTTTCTGAAAAACCACGAAGGAAATTTTTTTGAGAAACGCTTCCCTCCTTCCTCCGAAGTGGATTAAGGACATCAATTTAGATGGTTAAACTTGATATTCCAATTTTATCCCTCGCCAACAATTTTTCAAGGTTACTCAAAAAGGATTTTTTTTATGTATTTCAAAAAAAATTTGTCGCAAATGATTTTTCGAAAAAAATTTTACCATAAAGGACACATTTCGCCTATTTCAGACTCTCAGAGGCAATCTTTCATAATTTTTTTCCTTTTTTTGAACTATGCAAACTGTATTTTTTTATGCTGGAATACCAATTGAGAACGCCTTACAAGAAGAAAAGTGCGAAAAACGTGTTTCAAATGGACGAAGGTAAATGCACTCGGTCTAATCTTCAAAAAACACGAAAAAACTATTCTTTAAGCACCCCTGAAAAATCATTTACGATGAATAAAATTGAAATTTTTCACTTAATCTTTCACGGTTTTTCAAAAAAACACGAAAAAAGGCAAAAATGAAATTTTTTAAAAACCCTTGAGCAAAGGGGATATGGCATAAATTTCTCAAGAATGATTATTTTAAATTTAAATATTTACAATAATTCCATTTTTTTTTAAATTTTCAAAAAAAATTTTGATTCAATTTTTGAAAATTTTTGAACTTAAAATGAGTTTTATAAGTTCAAAAAATTGAATTTAGGGGTTGAAATTTTCCCCACATCTTTCTGAGGTCATTTCGCAACTATTGTGACCACGCCGTTAGTAAATTCCAAAAAAAAAAAAAATTTAGCCTACCCAAGAATAAACTAGAGAGGATGGATTGATTTTTGCTAATTTTGGAAAATTGACAAAAGGCAAGGCTCAATAGTTGTGAAATGACCTCAAACTAACGTGGTAAAAATTTTAGTGCTTACAAGTTCAAATTTACACTTCCCAGCCAAAGCGCAAACCTAAAAAAAATACTAAAAATGTTCAAAAGTTGTAAAAAAAAATTTGAAAAATTTGATCAAAAATTGATTTAATTCTGTTATTTATACCCAGAGTAATCAACAAAGATAATTTTTCACTTCTACCCTCTTTTTGAGGGAGACTAGAAAAACTTTTTTTTTTACATTTTCTGGAATATTTTAAAATAATTCGACGCATTGAAGTCACCAGAGACCTTTTTCTCATCTCAACTGAATTTTTTAAGAATAAGAAATCAGGGGAAATAACGTATTTCTCATAAAATGAAGATATTTAAGAACCACTGGAAAAATTAAAACTATTTAGATTCATTCCAATTGAAATTTTTTCAAAACTAAATTTTTTTCGAATGATTTTAAAATATTTAAAAAAGTGAGAAAAATAACGTGTTTCTGCTCTCCCTCAAAAAGAGGGTAGAGATGAAGAATTATCTTTGTTAATAACTCTGAACATAAAAAACAGCATTAAATCTATTTTTGATGATATTTTTCAATTAATTTTTTTTTTACAATCTTTTGTATTTTTTTAGGTTTGAGCTTTAATTGTGGAGAGTAAATCGATATCTTAGGCTCCTCTTCAGTAAATTCCACCTATCAGTAGACAGTTTAATTAGCCTACTGTCGATATGAATGGGATGACAACGTCGATGGTGTGAATTCTGCAGGGTAGTTTATTCTTGGTTCAGACATTTGCTAAGTGTTTCATCGACGATGATTTTTACCTGTTTTCTAAATGTAGGAAAACATATTTTTCGAATTTATCTGAAAACGGTAGCCTAAGACCTAAGAGAAAATTATACATCGATAATGAACCACCAAATCACTTCATTCATTCAGTTTAATTCAGCGGTCTTCCTGAGCCAGAATCACTTCGATTATAGACCACTCTTGGTCCTCCACCCGACGTTGAAAAGTAACAAATAGTAAAAATCAAACATTGGTCCTTTTAGATTTCAAATATGCGTGCGAAAAAAAATTGTTCAGCTCAAAAAAATGGATTAGGATCGAAATACTTGGTTCGATAATTTCACATAGCAGAGCTACTTTTCGCATTATTTAATAGTAATTAAAATGATCACCCTTTCTCGTGACAAAATTTCGCAATTCAGTGTCTTGAAATTAGTCACCAAGTCGGCAGCGATAGGATCACACTACGCTTCAATTTCAATACGATTAAGGGCTTCGGCTCATCTTTGAATTGAATCAAACCATCACAAATGTAATTTATAAATTCTACACACACGGGGGTTTGAAACTACCCCACCTACAGCATTAGAATGGCTGCAGCACTCTCGAGTTTCATAATTAAATCATTGAGTAGAAGAATATGAAGAAATCTTATGTCGTATCAGTAAACAATACGATAACATTATGTCAGCATAAACGGCTCAAAAGATAGAAGCATTTTAAGTACTACACATAAGTTATCTCGAAACTTAATCACATATAGGCGAAGGATGAAGGTACAACTACATATTAATAGTAAAGGTATACTGCACATAGCTTTCATGTAACAATCGAATAGGTAAATGCCTACCGCTATATGTGAAGATAGTTCATCGTAAACGTATTAAAGGCTTTTATGTTTTGTAATTTTGTTACTCTTGTCTGGTAAGTGATGATGTTACTCCAAGTATCGTAACTCGTAAGTATACGTCGTCGGCAGCTTTATATTTAAAGCGATGTAGGCACAGCCAGGTATATAAGCAGTACTTGAACTCATAATAAAAAGAGAAAAAACTTCGTACCGGTCTACGATATATTTTAAATATCGACATCATCTCGATAAAGCGCAGCATCCTTTCAATATTCGATAAAATTTATACCTATCTACCTACCTACCTACCTATCTACCTAAGTATAGATAGAATTTTCAGAAGGCATGAATAAGGGTACGTATTCAGTATACGAGCTCGCTCACAGTCGTTAAATAACCTACCTACCAATATTACACCGATGACCTTTATAGAGCTAAGTTATGTGCAATTTTTTATATATATATATATACGATTCGAGCAAAAGGTAGAAAATTTTTTGCATTGAAATGTTAATTTAGCTGACCCAATTTCTGGACAAAATTACGCGAGCTTCTCTCTTTATTTCCCTTTCTATCCATCCGTTCTTCACTTCGCCTTTACAGTATACTCATAGAATACGCTATAACGACGATTATTTTTTAATTGCCACGCCATACATTTTTTTTCTCTCATTTTCGCAAACATGCTCGGAATTGGTAGTATTTTTTACATTCCTTATTAGTCCTACCATATTCTCCTATCCGAATTCCTTCCAACGGTTTTCTACGCCAATACATACTACAACTACCTAGATGCTCTTGAACGGTAAAAATTGACGGAAAAAGGCTAGCTGGATACATTGCGTAATATTGTGCACGGGTGAAGACGTTATTAATCGTACAGAGAACATATTCATAAAGTAAAATTATCGTTGAGATTCACGACCATAAACTCAAATTGGCCAACTTTTTGTTCAAAAATGACGGGAAAATGTTGAAAACAAAAGTTATCATAAATTCTTTTTAAAGGAATTTTTAGTAATCGGTATACGTTGGAGAATATATTTTTTTTAGACAAATTACATCGAGCCCCTAGCCCTTATATTACTTCAACAAAAGGGTTTGATTTTTTTTAATCGTGTCACGGGCGAAAATTTTGAAAAAAATTTCATTTAATATTCCATGTTTTCAAAATATTACGAAAATTCAAATTATCTTCAATTAAAACATGGAATAGACTAAAATTTGAAAATTTTCCATTTGGGTGAGGAATTTTTGACTTTGAAAGTGATCGTGCTACATTTCAAAAAGTATTTTAAAATAATTTTAAAAAAATTTTCAATATAATACTAATTAATGGATTTTTCTATACTTATTTCCAATCCTTTAAATATCTCAAATGATTTTTTAAACTCTTTAGAATCATTCTAATTGATTTTAACGTCATCCTGATTCTTTGTTTTAAGAATTCAAAACAGTTTCGTGGCAATTTCAATGTTAAATTAATGATATTGGATTGAGGGCAAAATTTGATATCTAAAAAGCCAACTTTCTATACCCTGTCTAAATCATCACGTATTTAATCAATCTGAAAATTATACTTCATCGCGACAATACAAATTTTCAAGTAGAAATTTTGATGATATTTCACCACATGATGAAACTGTATTCGACAGCAACAAAAATTTACATACTTAGACACAAAGTGCCCATGTTGAAATCAAGAGGGACGATGAGTCAGTGAATTTTTAAAAAGTATATCACTTATTTTACAAATTTTACTTAAGGAAAAATTTAAAGCTTGTAATGGCAATATCTCGTGATGACATGTGAAACAGATTATATGTACTTTTTGCCTACATTTTATTTTGAAGTACCTAAAATGAAAATTAGATTCTATAAAAAATAATTTTTTTCACAAAATTTCAAATTGTATTCAGCTTTGTCAAACTGAAATCTGTACATCTCCAAACTACTCTTATTTATCTTGCAGTTACAAATTTTTCTTCATATAAAAGTCTCTCCAACGATACGAGTGAAATCCGCCTGGTCGTCGATTGGGACGAAACTTACCCAAAATATTAGTTTTGATATAAACCCCCCCCCATACTCGTAAACTTTGACTTATTCTACCTGAGAAGGGAGAGGGGTGGTCCAAATTGTTTGAAATTTTCGCATTAAATACTTTCAAAGAAGATGCATAAGTGAGAATTTTTTCATTTTTTTTTAATATTTAGAAGGGTCTTTTTGGGGGAGGGAGGGCGGTAAAATTTTTTGAAAATCTTTTGAAGAAATATGGACAGGGAGTTATGGCTAAAAATGTTTTTGAAAATTTAGTCATACCCATCGGTATAACATATATTTTTTCAACTCGGTTTAAAGTGGAGGAGAGATGGGGGGGGGAAGGTGCAACATGCTGAAAAAAATTTTAAACTCAAAAAAAGTGTTTTTTGTTGTTTTTTGTCTCGTTTTGACCTTCGAAGTTCAATATTTTGGTAAAAATTAAAATTTTCTGCAACGTAAGTAGAAACACACGAAAAATGACAGTTCTCGATTTCTAACCGTTAAATGGAAGTTATTGAATTTGATCCATTTTACTCGTGTCAGGATGAGGAGGAAAGGATCAAAAATTTTTGGATTTTGGGTGAATTTCATCCCAATCTGGTTGCAGGACAGATTTCACCATCTCAGCATAGGAGAGTTTTTTCATAAAACTAATTGCTCTCGGCCAGTTCTATCATCTGGTGAAATAATATAGTGCTCCGCAACTTCCGATTATTCGGCAAAATCAGAAAATCGGATAATCGGAATCGGTGCTAACCGGTTATTTATCGGTGTTAAGTGAAACCTGAATCCCCTGGGAGAAAAATGAAAATGAAAAAAATAAGTTAGGAATGGAATTGACGGTTGTGAATTATCTTTATCCAGCATAACCGGATCAAATCAATTAATCAGAACTATCTGAACGCGATTACGATTATTCGATCTATTCGGATTACCCGTTTGGTACTCTAGAAACTTTTCGATACACTCTGTCTACCTGTAACCCCAAGTCACAGCTATAAAGGGTAGACGAGGAAGGGGGGATACATTAGTTCAACAAACAAAAAATTAATTTCAACGAAATTTTCTAAGGAAACTACAGCAAAAAGTCAAACTAAGTATAATTATTTCTTTTTAGTATCAAATTTCAGAATTCTTTTTCCTATTCACAATGTTGCCCAAAACGGAAATTGCAACCGTCTTGAAAGCGGATTCCTATCTGACGAAAGCATATTTTGTATACAAAATTCGGTAGACTTACCTCTCTTTCGGGGCTTCCAAAGGGTATCATTAAATTTGGCATTGCTCTTAATATAGCGACTAGTGATTGCACGGTATTACTATAAACAACGGGTCGATATTGTTTGAAGTCTTCTGATGTAAATCCACTTTCGTGTATAATTCTGAAAACAATAAAATACAATTAAAAATACAGCATACGTTTAAGTACCGAGTACGTAGTGTATGGTGTAATGTACTTCCAATACAAGCGTAAATCTCACGCATCGACGTCATCGAATTCTAATTAAAAATCACACAAAATCTCGGTGCTCTCTAGAACCCCCACCATATTCGACTCGGGTGTACAATATGCCCAACTACACGTATAATACCTACCTACCTAATACGAGTTCATAACGGCGACGATGACGTGTATACGAAAAAATATGAAAAATTACAACGTTCGTTAATTACGAAATTACGTCGTCGTAATATTTGTCAAATACTACCATGGCATACGTTGGTTCATAAATACACGCATGTGTATTATACGAGAAAGTAACAAATTATACCTAACAAAAAAAAAAAAAAAAAAAAAAAGAAAAAAAATACAAAAGTTATACCTCGATCAG
>FIZR01030517.1:0-18604 GCA_900060175.1 Ferrisia virgata
AACGTATTTGTAATAAATTTTGGAACCATCTGTGAAACATTTGATGTGGTTAGAATAGACTGACATGTTCGCTGCGTAATGCTTGTTGATGATATGAGATTGGTATTCAATTTTTGGGTATTTCAGTAGAGATAGATCTACTTCTGGAGGTTCTAGTATCCATGCAGGTTTATTGTGTATTTTTTTTTCTTCAATCATGTTCTGTTCGTTGAGGTTGTGCGATTTTATCAGGTAAAAAAAATCAGTTATCTGTTTCAGTGCTGGTGATTCTAGTTTCAGGATATGTTCTGTGATTCTGATTGAGGTGGAATTGGTTGGTGTTGTTATGACTGAAGTTGAATACTCATTTGTGATAATTGATAGTCTGTAATTTGTTGGTAGTTCGAAAGCTTCATAAAGAATACTATTTATAGGTGAGGAATGTAAAGCGCCGATGCACATGCGTAAGGCTGAATTCACAACTGCATTAAGGTATGATAGAATGTTTCCACTTGCACTTAGGTAAGCAGGGCAACCATAATCAACTTTACTACGGATAATGATTTACAAAATATAATGAATATTGAAAATGGGGACAAACTACAATCTCTTAACCGCTACAATTAGACTAACAAGAAGAACTCCACAAACACACATGCAAATACGAGATATAAGTTACTTCATCACAACTTAAAGGAGCTCCCTACAGCTACAGAACATTCTGTGTAAATAAACCTGTAATACGAATTTCCAACGTTAAAGAAGCAGAAATATAAATATTCAGCTAAAATTTAAAAAAATCAACTTTTGATGCGAAAATTCGAATTCCTTTGATTTTCAACGTGTTCTCAACATCTATCACACGATCAAAGTTTCATTCAGTTTGGGGCCGATAAATTTCCAAGGTTTGTTTGTACGTTCGGTAAACTTTCTTCTATCGCGATCAACATATCGTAATATCACTACATCTCACCAAGGTACTTTTATAGTCTCGTATTAGAATACTTTTATAGCTAGGGTAAGTATTATGTTTATATATAGATATACAGTACATGTAGTGCATATTATGTACTCGATATAGTACAGCATACGCGAATAATCGACCTTTTCTCTAAAAACGAGCAATTTACATAACACTGTTACGTCTTTACTAATAAACTTAGACAGCTTTGCAAACTTTCTTCTGATGTACGTGTTTTAACGTATCAATTACTAGCACTCAGTACCCGGTACCCCTATATACATGTCTTCTTCATGTAGCGCGATAAGTTTACTTACTTGAAAATGTCGTTTACGATAAACTTGTTAGTTTCGTCAATGAAAACTTCGTCAAGTTTTATCGAATATAATGTGTCTGCATTCCATCGACAAGCAAGAATAGGCATTCTTTATATTTTCAACTACTTCCTCGGTTCCTCGCTCGCGCTCTTTAAACCTACGCTTTTATTTTGAACGCGAATGCTCGTGATATGATTTTTCAACGCGTTTAGTCGTCGTTCATTTCTGCATGACGTTAATATTTCTACAATATATTTCTACTAGTCTTCTACGTTCGAGAAATATCTACGTAAAGTTTTCAATTCTTACAGCTCGACGCCAGAGTTTGAGAAATTTTTCCAAGAGTCTTCTTCCATTTCGCTCGCTTTTTTTCTCTCTCTCTCTCTATCTACCGTTCATTCTACGAATTACAAAATAGCTGTCGATGTAATTTTATCAACGAAACATTTATGAAAAGAATAAATAAACAAACGAATATTATTTTCTTATTATCATATTTGAAATAATTGAATATCTCGTTGTCACAAAACACCCAATGTAATCAGTTAAGGATCAAATGTAAGTATAGGGTAGATAGAAGACTAATTGGAACTGACTTTTTTACTCTTATCGAATCACAAATGGGCATTTTTCCACGATTTTTTTAAACATTTTTCTTATCTAATTCTCTCAGATATCTAGAGGGAAATCACAAGGCTGGAAGTATACGCAAACGTTTAGGTGCCGTGGCATAAGGCTCCGTTTTGAGAAGGGATCTCGGGTCACCTAAAAATATAATGTTTGGAAACAAGATTTAGAGGGATAAATTCCAATAAAATAGTACCCACTGATATGATAGATAAATCTGCCCCAGAGTTGAAAAAAAAAACTAACAACAGATTCGAGCTCGGCAGCTTAAACTACGCCCATAAGCACCATTTACCTCCCCCTCCCTCAGCAATATGGTTTTTGCCTATATTTGACGAAAATTATATATCGTGGAGAAAAAACGAGGACAATACAACTAGATCGACGTGAAATTTCTTATCAGACAAATTTTGAACGGAATTCTAAAACCTAATGAATAGTATCGCTTTAGCTGAATAAAGAGAAGGAGGGGGGGGGGGGGTTAATTGAACTTTGAATCATATTACTCGGGGATTTTGTTTCTTATTACAATGATTAACTTGTAATAAAAAAGGGAAAAATGTTCTAAACCGTTCATCTCTTATTAATAAGTGTACCGAAGACGGAACCTCGCCCAACCACCTTCCTGAAAAAATATCAGTTTGTACATGAAGATCAGATGCATAAAATAGAATTTCTTCAGAATTGCCTTTCTGAAATTTCATGTACAAAACTCGACTGAAAATTTTCAAACGCTCGTTTTAAATAGAAACTTAGCTAATACCCTATGGTAAAGTCTACCATCCACAAATATTAGAAAAAAAAAAAATAGAAAATTAGTGAAAATAAAAATCCTCAATGAAAACGCTAAAAAAAAACAATATTTTGGCCCATGATATGAGGTAGGAGAGCAATAGGAGAGCAAAATTTTTACAACAAGGTTTTTAAACCATAAAAACCAAGTTCCATCGGTTTGTTTGAAATTTTAGCTCTGGGACAGATTCAATTAAGTCATCTGCTGGTGATTTGGTGAAAATTTGACGAAAATGGAGGGAAGATGGTAGAAAATTGATCAAAAATCACGAAAAAATGTAGAAAAATATTTCAATATTTACCCTTAAAAAGGGGAGAATAGGTTATAGCCGATGATAGGAGACGTTGAGAGGAGGCTAAAGCCCCCCTCACCCAATGTTTTTGAGAAAACTTAATAAGTGATAGTTTGTATGACTAAAAATAGTGAAATTTCATTTTTTGCAAGTCAAAAATACTTTTAAAAGCACTTTTTTGGACTTTTCACACTTGATTTTATGGGAATTTTGTTCGCCCTTGGTTCGCTCGAGCCAAATTAAATATTACACAAATTGTTAGAAAGTACGAAAAATCGATTAAAAAAATTTAGGCACTTTTCCCTTTCAGGGAAAAATTCTAGATTAAGTATAAGTAACATATCCAATATCAGAAATGCATACCACCCACTCACCAATTTTTTTGCACATTTGTTTAACTTAAACATTTTAACATAAAGCGCAAAAGTCACTCATAATCATCTTTAATTTCTTTTAATCTTTTAAAATCATTTTTCATCGCTACTTTTTAAACAGCAACTTCAAATCAAAAATCAAATACTTGACTCAGACATTTTAACATAAAGTCCAAAAATTAAAAACATTACAATTTTCAAAAAATGACCCTCTAAGCCCTAAGACATATCCACGTCAAAAACCCGGAAAAACTTCTAAAAATTGACCAAAAACATGAAAAAAAAAGTCGTTAAAAATTATCGAAAACTGTATAAAAAATTTACAAAAATGGGTAAAAAGTACAAAAAAAAAGGATAAAAACTGCGAAAAAATGTTGAAAATTAAACAAAAATTGTCTTAAAAAAAAGAAAAATGTCGTTAAAAATCAAATGAAAATAACGTAAAGCATAAAATTAATCGAAAACTACGAAGTAATGTTGAAAAATGAGTGAAAAGTGACCAAAAAATGAAAAAAGTCGTTGAAAAACATTGAAAAAAAGACAAAAATTTGACAAAAATTATGAAATTTATTAAAAATTACTAAAATGGTATAGAAAAATGAGTAAAAATTGACGAAAAACCGTTGAAAATTATGAAAATTAGGTACAAATTTCACAAAAATAGATAAAAAGTGCAAAAAATTGAACAAAAACTGTGACAAAATGTTGAAAAATAAGTGAAAATTGACCTAAAATATGGGGAAATATCGTTAAAAATCAATGAAAATTACGTTAAAATTTGGAAAAAAATGTAAAAAACGCATAAAATTAATCAAAAATTACGAAGTAATGTAGAAAAATGAGCGAAAAAAGACCAAAAGTATGAAAAAAGCTGTTAAAAATCATTGAAAATGAGGTAAAAAATTGGGAAAAAAGTGAAAAACACATAAAATTAATCAAAAATTACGAAGTAATGTAGAGAAATGAGTGAAAAAAGACCAAAAGTATGACAAAAGCAGTTGAAAATCATTGAAAATGAGGTAAAAAATTAGCAAAAATACGTAAAAAAAAAGGCAGAAAAGAGGTAAAAAAACAACGAAATATTGTTAATTCGAATTTTGATCAAAAAATCTTTAAAAATTATAAAAATTACGTAAAAGTTAGACAAAAATGGATAAAAAGTGCAGAAAATTCCTCAAAAATTGATTAAAAATGTTAAAAATTAGGTGAAATTGACCATAAAACGGAGAAATGTCGTTAAAAATCAATGAAAATTACGTAAAAAATCCGTAAGATTGACTAAAAATTACGAAGTAATGATAAAAAATGAGCAAAAAGTTAACAAAAACATGAAGAAAGTCGTTGAAAATCGATGAAAATTAGTAAAAAAACTGACAAAAATACGTAAAAAATGCACAAAATTAATCAAAAATCAGAAAATAATGCAGATAAATGAGTAAAAATAGACCAAAAATGAATAAAAAGTGCGAAAATTGATCAAAAATCACAAAAATTGTTAAAAAACATGTCAAAATTGGCCCAAAAATATGAAAAAAATCGTACATGTAACAATCAAAATTTGATCAAAAGTCACGAAGAAATGTTAAAAAATGCATGAAAATTTACTTAAAATATAGAAAAAAAATCGTTTAAAATCATCGAAAATTGGCTAAGAAAAAATCAACAAAAATTTGTAAAAACTTCCGAAAATTTATCAAAAATTAGAAAAAAAAAAATGTTGATAAATAGGTAAAAATTGGCCAAAGAGTAAAGCAATTCATAATTTAGAATATACTTTTAGCGCTTTATTCGAATAACTTTTCAAAATACCTCCATCACGCTACAATTTTGAGGAAATGAAAACATAAAAATGGGCATTAAAGGAATGTGTCTAATAGAAAATTTCCTTATTCTGGATGCATTTCTCGACAGTGAATTCTACCATCAAAATTTCTACATCTTTTTGCGATTGTATGGGAAAAGGAAACAGATTTACGCATTAAACGTTTTCGAATGAAGAATTTTTCAAGCATAGGTAGGTAGTTCTAATCTGTAGTTAAAATACCCATGATGGATCGAATTTCGACCATTCACCGTACAACCAAAAGAATCAAATAAAAATTGGGCGTAGGGGAGGGATGTATTAAGAATAAAGGGCCTATTTAATCAAATTAGCACGGATCCCGTCTTCATAGTTTAGCACGCCCTTGAACGGGCATCTACGTACTGTGGTTAAATATTCCGATTAGCGCAAGATCATTTTTTGATTTATTGTAGCAAAGCTCCTTTCTGTATACTCACAAAGGGCGCCATACAAATATTCTCCTTTTTCTTGAAATTTCAAGAATATCATCTAATAAATTCGAAAGAAAAATCAATAAATATATCACTAGTACATTTTCATCAATGGTTTTGTTTGAATTTAATTCACTTTTTGAATGGAAGAAAATACTTATACATAAACATAGGTACCCATAGAATTGCTCAGTACACGTCGCATCGCGCAGTGTGCCACTTTGAGTCTGCATAGTAAGTACACACTTCACGTTTCTGAAATGTACATGTATAATTACCCCATCGTTATGAGATAAACCATGAAATTTCGAAAGCTGGGCAATCTCATTTAATTAAACATTACCTCCTTCAAAGTATACGCATCCTCGCATCAGTCATATTGAAATAGCTACATATTTCACAGCCAAACAAAACGACCATCCGGCACAGCACTCTTATCAAACCTTTATTAACATTTCCGCTCGACTAAAAGGTCAAAAAGGAATTAAACAATATTATGGTCTCAAAAGCCTTTTGAGTAATGTACAAATAATCCGTCGTCTTGACAAATTCAAGTTACACAGCAGTATTTTGCCGAGAGAAAAAAAAATTGTTACACTCGACAGAGCGATACGACAAATTACTCGTATACGACGTCACCAACGCATATTGCACGCCGTTTCCTTGTCACATATTATGACGAGTCAACAAAAACAACAAATCTTTATGGCTGCATTTCGTATACAGCACCAGCAGATATGTACCTATAAGCATATGGTACTTTACCTATCTAAATATATCATATAAATCCACCTTTACTCCGTCATACTTATGTAGAACCATATTCAGGTAAATTTCACTTCGAAATCCACTTTCGCGCGAAAACCGCTTTTAAATTAATTACACAGAACATCATTCGCTCTGGCTTTTGTACACGATTTTGATTTTAAAAGATTAAACTTCGACGATAAGAAGTCTTATAAAAACACCACCGTATTCGACGTCTAATCATAATCATCAGCGAGCTTTTACGAATAAACGCTATAACGTTTATGTACCATCGTAGTAGGTTAGATATATACCAAGTACTAACAGGGGTAAAAAAAAAAAAAAAAAAACAACAGAAAACTTATTGGTTTCATTGTAAAGTTTTTCTTTCTTTTATAGATAAAATTTTTTCGAGTGAATGGATTAATTAAGGATTAAAAACAAATATAAAGGAAAACGTTATTCTTATACGTCGTATTTTTTCGTGCATTATCCTGTACTCGGGGTATCGTTGCAAAAAAAAAAAGAAGCTATGTAAAGGTTTTTTTTAATGGTATCGTTTTTAAAAATGAAAATTAGCTTTTATTAATTATAAGCTCGATAGTAAAATGTGAAAAAATGACTCGTTCGGAAGGTCATTACAAAATGCAATTTAATTTAATCCAATTTATCCTCGAAGGATGCAGATTTCATATTATGGCAACGTTAAACTGCTTTTAAACTTCATAATGTTCGTTTTTCCATTTGTAAACTACAGCGGCGAAGTACACTTTTTAAACTGGTGAATTTTTAGCCTGATTTTCTACGTTATATTATCAATGAAAATCAGGCTATTACAGTCTGTCGACCAACGGCAGATGAGGAGAGGGGATATCAACAAAATTCGTTTTGAGGTCCTAGAACACTATTAACACCATTCTCTTCGATGTCAGATATTTATTTTTATTTTTCAATTCTTTCCGAAACACTAAAATCATTTGCTCTACTCGATACTGACCAAAATCGCTCCAATTCGGTCCATCGGCTCCTATTGACGGCGGATTAGAAATATATGAGTGGGTATAACCTCGAGTTAAAATTCAGTTACGCGCCAATTTGGAAGAGGTGGTGCTGAGGGCTTAAAAACGCAAAAATAGTTCTTTTTTGAGCCAACTGATAGAGGACCCAAAGTTGTGTAACAAATGCAAAAATCAACCTCCCAGGTCAATTAGGAGGAAGGATATGAGGGGTTTTCCATTCTTTTGACCTTTAAAAAAAGCTGTTCCTCCCCTATCACCCCATCAAATTGAGCTAGGAAATTTAAATTTGATATGTACATTTGGTAGACAGCCCAAATCTACCATTTGGGGGTGTCGATTTTTCAGTTTCATTGCAACCCTTCACAGTCCCCAAAAATGTGTTTTTTTCGTCGTTTCTCCTTAATTTTTGAGTTTGTTCCTGGCATAACTTCTCTCCAAATTTGGATAGGGAGTTGAAATTAGATCTGTATAGTCAGTAGGGACCATAGATGTGCCTTTTGAAGGTTTCGACTGTTTATCCCCGTTGAAATCTTCCCACTCATAATGCTGATTAGGTCAATTCTCACGATTGTAATATACGTTTGAAAATCAGGCTGAAAAAGCATCGCGCGATGCTTTTTTTTTTCTTTTATTTACATGCTAAAAAAGCAAAAAAGATTTTAACACTATTTATAATCCGTTAAAATTTTATACGCGTTCAAACTATAATGAACAATTAATCGTGCCAGTCGCATTAAAATAAAAAAAAAAAAAAAAGGAAAATACGAGTGCTGTTTTCAGTTCAATGAAACATACATTATTGAAATTCAATTAACAACTAGTTATCGTGTTCCGAGTAATTCATCAAATTATCGAGTATTTTAGAGAAAAAAATATATTTTTTACTTCAACTCGCATCTACTTATCTACACAACATTATCTAGAGGTAACATTGAAAATTTAAAAAAAAAACAACCCGATATATTATAATCATGAAAATTGAAAAAAAGTATCGCTTAATCTTAAGAGCAGGAAAGCTTGTGTAGAACTAAAAAGACGATACCCCGCAAAAGGCAAATCTAGGAAACGCTATCAAATCTACAAACCACATTTCACCTTCCTAACTCTATTTGGAGGGGAGTTATGCGAGGAAAAAACTCAAAAAGTAAGAAAAGACCACCAAAAAACCCCATTTTTGAACTCCCAAAAAAAGCAGATTCAGGGCTCTTACTGAATATACATACCAAATTTCAACTTCCTAACTCAATTTGGAGGGCAGTTATGCGAAGAACAAACTCAAAACATTAGGGAAATCCGACCAAAAAATAACATTTTCGGAGGCTGTGAGGGGGAGTAATAGAACAGAAAAGTCAAAACACCCAAAAGCCAAATCTAAGAACGCTATCCAATCTATATACCATATTTCAACTTCTTAACTCTATTTGGGGGGAGGGGGAGTTATGCGAGGAACAGACTAAAAAAAATAAGAAAAAACGGTCCAAAAAAATACATTTTTGAGGGTCTGAAGGTGGTGCATGAAACTAAAAAGTCGACACCTCCAAAAATCACATTTAAGGTCCCTACTGAATGTATATACCAAAGTTTCAACTCCCTAGCTCAATTTGGTAGAATGATAAGGGAGGGGAAGGAGAAAAACACACCATCTCCCCCTCCCCCCCCCCACTAATTGGCCAAGAAGGTTAATTTTTGGACATGGGATATCACTTTTGATTCTGTATCATTTGGCTCAAAAAGAAACAATTTTTGCGTTATTGACTTGTCAGCACTCCCCCCCCCCATTCAATTTGGGCATACCTGAATTTTGACTCAAGGACATACCCACTCATATGTATCGAATTCGCCGCCAAATTGAACCGATTCACTAAATTGGAGCGATTTTGGTCAGTATCGAGCGGAGTAAATGATTTCAATGTTTGAGAAAAAAAATGGACTAAAAACCCACATTTGAGGGGCTGTGAGGGGGTGCAATGAGGCTGAATAAGCGAAACCACCAAAAAGCATAATGCACATACCAAATTTCAATTTATTGGTGAGATAGGGGAGGTACAGCCCATTTTCAAGGTCAAAAGAAAGAAATACATTACATCTGTCCTCCTAATTGAATTAGGAGGTCAACTTTTTGACATGTGATACCAATTTTGATTTCCTATCGATTGCCTCAAAAAGAAATAGTTTTTGCGTTTTTGGCCTCTTAGCACTCCTTTTTTCAAATTTGGGCATAACTGAATTTTGACTCAAGGTCATCCCTACTCATATATATATCTAATCCGCTGCCAAACTGAGCTGATTGACCGAATTGGAGTGATTTTGGTCAGTATCGAGTATAGTAAATAATTTTTTAGTTCTCAGGGGAGGAAAATGATGAAAAAAAAAAATAAATTGACATATTCAAAAAAGGTCGTTTTGGTCTTCTAGGACTCATAAACGGATTTTGTTGATATTTCTCCCTTCATCCTCTGTAGATCGTTACATTGTAATAGTCTAGTTTTCATTGACAATATGACATAGAAAATCAGGATGAAAAAAAAATAAAAAATACCAATATTAATTTTTGGCTATGGCTGAAATCTGAAATTTTACAAATAAGTCTACAAGAAATAGTAAATTTCTATAAATAAACAAAAAACGGAATAATAATGCTCAATATTGTTTAAGATTCCACTTATGAGATAATACATAGCATCTCACTTATTCGACTTACTTTTTCTAATCAGCCCAAATTTCGTTCAACTTAAAACTTCACAATGAAGCAGTTTTATAGTGGCTAATTAAAATTCATAATTTTTAAAGCATTGATAAAAGTTTTAATTGATGACATATTATTCGGAGTATGCTAATTAGGTATGTAATAAATAATAAAAGGAAACAAGCCGCTGTGAATTGATTAATAATAGAATGTTGGCTATATATATACATGTATAGTAAAATTCGAAAGGGTTGTTTATATCTCGGCAAAATACTTTACATAACCTCAATATGTAAAGAGATAACAGGTGAACCCTCGTAAATTACCACGATCCTTGTTCAGCATGAATCAGAATTAATTTCAGGGGTGGCCAATTTATTCGTTCCCTCCATTACATATGAAAATTCTAGCATAATTTGTAGATACTTTTTTAAAGGAGAATTCGTTGAAAGATGATTGGTTTGAAAAATACTAAAAACTATGCACATAAATACACATGTAGGAAAATCACTACTAGCAGGTAATCTATTATTTCTTTTCATAATTGAAACAAAAGTTGAAAAATCTAATAGCTATGCACAAGTTTCTTAAAGAAGGTTTCTCAAGTAAGATTTGAGTGTAACTAAACTCAGTTGATTTTGAAAACATCTCGTACATCTTTACATTTTACATCTACTTGCTTAGTGCAATTCAGGTTTCTCAACAAGCATATTGACTAATCGGTAAATTTACTCGCTGAGCATAAAACACTTTAAACATTTTAAAAATAAAGCAGGAGTTAAACTTGGCCTTTTGGGTGCATTTATGTACATTGTACACCTGCATACGTATACTTACATATGTAAATTCAAGTACTCAACAAAATATTCTCTTTGTGGAAAATTCTCAATAAATTAGCAAATATTGGAAATGTATGACTTACCAGAGTGTCGTATCGATGTTTCCAATTATGTATTGTATTATATTCAGCACAGCACACGATATAAAATGACGAGAATTCATAAAGAAGTCCATTTCGCTGAACGTTACTGGAATGAAAATCCCACAGGTAATAGCAGTGATAAAACTGTGACGATATGAGTAATCGGGTTTTTCGTTAATGTATCAACTTGAATACTTTACATCTACGCTTGAATTGAACACTGAAAGCAAAACTCACCGGGTGTTTTATCGTAAAAGAATTGCATTAACGAGAGTATTATCATGATCGAAGAACATCGATTGAATCTTCGCATTCAAATTTTAGACTTCAATGTTCATCAGTTCGAACTCAAAATAAAATCACAAATAATCGAATCATTTAAGTATCAACCGCGTTCATCGTTTAACATTAGGTATTATTGCGAACTCACGTTACGAAATCTAAATAATTTCAATTTCTTATCGTCGAATATTAATTGATCCTTGTTTTACGAAACGATCACACACAAGAGAGATGATGAAAACAACACTTCAAATTTTCAAGACTCCCAAGATGACATAAAGCCGCAAACAAACCAATGACAAAAGGAATATGCAAAGCCAATTACGCCATGCTTAAAAACACATCAAAACACACAAACATCTGTTGCAAACATTCAAGGTCGAGGTAACAAATGAAGGAAACGCTTTGACTTTTGATAACGATTTGACCAATCAAAAATCGATTGCAATCGCTTTAATCTCAATTCTTGTAACGGTTTCCTAGCTCAAGTAGCTCCCTACAGAGTACTCTCTGATGAGATGAGATGAGTTAGAAATAATGTAATTCTGGACTGGCTTTTGAAAAATTAATTTAAATAATTGATAATATTATATTCATCTCATTACGAATTCAATGTACTTGTATTTCTCTCAGTATTCAGTAATTCATAGAAGCATTAAGTTTACAAAATATAAACGTGATGAGTATCTGAATATGTAAATGAAATGAATTATAATTTTTGTACCGATGATCATACATAATATCAAATGAATTACAGAATTCAGTACAATTGTCTCCAATTCCAATTTCAGTCACATACCATTGGCTTTATTACTACTTCACGCATCTTTTAAGAATATCGCCCGCTATACGAGATGTGACAAAGAAATTTAGAATTTTGATGAGCTGCATTGTTGATTAAAATCTGATTTTCAAAAGAATTAAGTGCCCAAAAAAAAGTAATAGTTGAGAAAATAACTATAAACTGATCTAGAACATTTCCACCACCAAATACTTCAGTCCCTATCAGTTGAGGATTCAAAGATTTTACTGAAAAGTTCTAACATCGAAAGTAGAATTTTAAGCCACATATTTAAACAGAAATACGATTTCACTACCTTATGGTAAGAGAGGAAGCAATTCGTTCGTTCGACAAGTTCAATTATAATTTAAAGTACAAAATGTATATAATTTATCTACAGTACAAAACTCGTTCCTAAAAATATCTTTGCTAGTATACTTCGTTTTCACGAATCATCTCACGAATACATTATGATACAAATACAAATTCCACACAGGAGGAAAAATAAAACAAAAATAATCAAAATACGAGGTAATAAGAAAATTCGAAGTATGATTTCAAAATTGAAATTTCTAATTACCGATAAAGTTACAAATACTTGATAATTTAACTAAACCTGTAAACCTCAGCTTTCATCTTTCATCATTCATCATTCATAAGTCCACTTAAAATTAAATTCACAGCCGCTTCTAAATCACCATTCGAAAGTTGTAAAGCTTGTATATTCAGAGCGTCATTAACAAATCCGAGTTTCCTCAATTCTTCCAATTTGGCACGGGTTACAACGCTATCCTGAAAGCAATTCGTAATAAAACACTGCTAAAAATTTTCCAACCAGAAAGTGAAATTATCAAACGTACTGTATTGCTTTCAGGCGTTGTCGCTGGTCTCGAACTAGTAGACGCAATAGCCTGTTGTACAGCGGCAGACATCATTTCTGGAGTTATACTCGAACTAGCACTTCCAGGATTATTACGCGCCGCAGAGGCTACTAACAGAATACAAAACTCATGCAACTTAGACATTTTAAAACATTTCAAAATTTCCCAAATAAAGCAACACGAACCATTTGTACTAGCCAAAGCTGCGGCTACTTGCGAAGTAGTTATTACATTTACCGGATGTTCAGCGTCTTCGTTTTCTGAACTACGTTCTTGTGATTCGCCAGAAACCTGTATTTTTAATCAACTGATTAAAATGACAAGCTGGTAAGGATTAAAATTGAATTGGAAACAATAATACATACTAAGCCCTCCATTTCTTCATCGTCGCTTCCAACCACAAAGGATACATTATTACTAGAATTATTTACAGAAGATGAAGCAGAAGTCGAAGGAGATATAAGCATATCATTTTGTACAGCAGCAACCAAATTTCTAGCAGCGCTGGCCAGTGTTGGATGCTCTTCGATTACCCTGCAAATATACGCAGATGTACTTCATGAACATATAAATTGGATTTTTAAATGAAATTCTTTTTTTTTCAGCTAATAAACCCGTACTTTCGCACTGCATTTGAATCTCCTAATTTGGCCAACAGTTCTGGATGCTGTAAAATCACCAATGCTGTTGAATCTTCACTTAATCCTGGAGTTGTGGAGATAATATTTTCTAATACTTCTGGTTTATTCAGTTTCTAAAGTAAAGCAACTCATAAATAAAACTACAATTTTTTTCGGTCATTTAATTGTATAAAAATAACCTGCAAAACACGTCGATAAGCATTTCTCGTTGATAATACTCGAAAAACATGAACTAAATCCAAGAAATCAGATTCTGGAATTGAAAGTGGCGGAGGAGCAACTTCTACAAAGTAAATATACGTTAAATTTTCAAAATGATCATCGTAAACAGTTTTGTTTTAGAAAAAAGTGAATACCTTTTTCTTTTTTTTGAAAAACATGAACCACATAACCTTCTCTCAAACCAATATCTTTCAAAGTAGAAGAATCTGACAAGGTTGATCCACTGAATACAAGTTCTATTAACAAAATTCGTTTGTAGCATTTTAAATATCTTTGAATTAACTCTTAAAGGCATACATACCAATATTTTCTTTTAAAAAATTGATCTCCTTGGCGACTTTAACTTTGAAATCCTCAACGGTTGAATTGAAATCTATGTTATCAATGCGAGTAATTTTGAAGTCTTTCAGGAGCATACATATTCCAACGTTTAAATACATTTTGATATTTTAATTTAAAACATTGAAAATACAGAGATCCACATTTAAAAAATATATTGAATAATAGCAACTAACAAAATTAGAAAAGTCATTGTTATCTCACAACAACAGGACAGAAATACCAACGGTAACTGATAAGAAATCAATTCACAGAACACAGATAGATATCATCTCGAAAATCTAACAGACTTACAATCACAGAAATTAATTCTCATGAGCATTTTTGCTTTCTTTTGTCTTTAATAATCCTTGAATCTGAATGATATGTCGCTGTCTTTGTCTTCTTTCATTTTTTTCGATTTAAAATACGTACACCAAACTATACACCATACGTAGTACATGTGCAATACAACCGAAACTTTGAGGAGAGTAATAAAACTGCAATTGCAAACCTCAAAAAAACCTATTACCCTTGCATTAATTCAACACTGAATTCCGTTTTCTGAATAATAAATACATCCTTGAATTTCGTTGAAAGTAAAAAGACCGATAAATAATAGAAGACGTATGTAGTATGAAAAAATTTTTAATTTGTCACATACAACAAGATTACAAATTATTTTAACGGAATAAATCTACTGCTGTGCGTGGCACCAATACCGGGTCGACCGTGTTTAACTGGTTTGTAGGTGACCGAAAATTCTCCCAAATAATGACCAATCATTTCGGCCTGAAAAAACAACACATGATGAGCTAATAATCTCGTAGGAATAAATCAACATATTCGGCACAAGTTCTACCTTAATTTCCACTTGACTGAAGGTTTTGCCGTTGTAAACACCTACAATACTTCCAACCATTTCGGGAACAATGATCATATTCCTAAGATGTGTTTTTACTACTTCGGGTTTCTCTCCTGGAACGCTTTCTTTCTTTGCTTTACGCAACTTTTTAACTAAAGCCATCGGTTTTCTTTTCAAACCTCGCTTGAAACGCCTTCGTGCTCTAGAGTGCATTATTTCCGTCAGCTGTTCACTACGAATAGTAATTTCGAATAAATAATGCATTAATGAAACAGAATAATACATATGAAAAAATTTGCAACATACGCCGGCATATCCAAAAGCTGATCTAAATCGACACCACGATAGGTATATTTTTTAAACAAACGTTTCTTCTTCTGCGGTTCTTCAGCTCCCTCGGAAAAGAAATGAAACACTTCGATAAAACGATTTCACGACACCGATAGGCACAGAATGCAATGTAAACCGAAATCGTTAAAGATGATCAAGCATGAAAATTATCGTACAACTCATATCGTTAGCAGTACAATGTAGGATAAATGAGGTAAATTCAACTTACTTCACCCATTTTGAATAAGTTGATTCAGTGATAAATTCCGATGAAACACAACGTCAACTCCGGCAGTTTCTATTCAGGTACAAAAAACAATGAAACGATCAAATTTTAAGAATATATGGAAACGAGATCATTTGAACTGAGAATTTTATATTCTATTCATTTAATTAGAGTATCAATTATAATGAAATAATAAAGTAAAAGTACTTACTATTTAAAACGAATAAGTGTACACGTGCGACTTGAAAAGCAAAAGAATTAATTGAAAGATACGTTTACCGAAATTTTTTGTAAAGTAAAGAAATGAAAATATTCCAAAACGTGTTACAAAAATGGTGTTTCGAAGAAAATAGGACTTGATGCGGTTTACCTACTTTTTTTGGTAATTATGAGTCATAACTACGAGCTTACCAGGTAATTACAATATTTACAAATTTTTCGTATTTTCAAAATATTTGATTGTTATTTTCGTTTTTTAATTTCGAATTTGAAAATTTTAAGTTTAATTACAAATACAATTTAAACGTTGAACATTTCCAAATGCTGAGGTCAGAGACTAGAAATTAGATCAATATTCATGAGATACGAGGGATATCAAATCAACTATAGCACGCTGCTATGCATTAAATCTTAAATTTTAAATCTAATAATGGAATACAGTGAAGTGTAATTTATGATATTCCACTGAATTTTTTTTGGTAATTAATACAGTATTCATATTTTCTTCTCTTACAAAATGTAGGTTATAGAAATGCCTGCTTTCTACACTTTTAATTTCTTACATCATATGCTACCATACATCCATACACCACACCTCAATTTTTTCAAAAATAATACTTTCAACAATCGAACCAAATTCAATTAATATTGAAAGCGATAACATTAACCCTGTGTCAGTTACACCATTGGAGGAAACCTCCAACAAGTTTACATCCTGGAAGAAACCTTCTGGTGCGACTTTGAGCTTTCGTCCAGGATGCGACCAAATACCAAGTCGATCGATGTTGAGGTACAGAATAAGATCCATAAACATGTAAATTATTTCTAGAATCATTTTAAAATTGAAAAATCAAATACCTCTCGAAGTCTTGATAGTTGATATCAGCCAATAATACATTGTCAATTCCAATGATTCATATCTGAAGTTACAATGGGCTTCATTCATTGAGAAAAACCGGAACAATACCAATAAAACGTACAATAACCAATTAGATTTGATTTTTAAAATGACAAAACTAAAACCAGAATGAATCATCTAATAAGGACCAAACCAACAGGAACAATTCATTTGTTCTCTCAGTCTCAATAAGCAACACGTACAACAAAACCAATCCAAATCAATTTATTCTATATGGAGCAAAACTAATAACCAAAACCAATTCAAAATATCTAATTTTCATTGTGATTTGGTTTTTATTCGTCTGTATACACTATTCTTTAAACAAAAAATAACAAAATACAAGTAATTTAGATTTCAGTTCCCCATCAAATTGGCATTTTCACTGTTGATGAAGTTCGTTCTATTATAATTGAGCCATCACCACTACAAATATAATTATAACAAACCAATCGGATTGCTCGAAATTCAATCAGGGATTTCAACCTGAACAAAACTGAACGGGACATAATGTAACCAAATGAAGTCTGATAGTTTTGTTTTTACATGCAAAAGAGTCTATCTAGATTTGAACTAAATCAAAACCATTACTGCTAAATGAACGATTGAAATCTTCTTAACAGTTGAATGCATAACTCTGTAACAATAAACCACCCTAAAAACTTAATCGTAATTTAACTATAACTTAAAACAAATCAAACCCATTAGGTTTAAATCCTTGAATCCAGTATCCAGAAGATTTCCAACAATTTGATTGGTTGATAGCCTATTGTTTACATTTTTGATCTGATAAACAAGGCTCATTTCAATTGAACAAACCAACGAACAAACTATCGTCTGCTCAGTATAACTTGAGTCATCAGCTTAGTTGACAGGATAGGCAAATTCGTAACAATGTAGTGATTCCCAAGAGTTAAAATTCGGTGCAAATCTATCATTAATGAACAAGCATTGGTCTGATTGGTAAAAGGCACATTTCTGCTATTTTAACTAACTTTAGGTAATCGTCAATTTCTTTAATAGCCAATCATATTATTGAATAATTCAAACAAATAATTTAGCAATCTGTAAACCCTGCAATGCATTTCGCCCACTTTTTAACTAGGCGGACGATATAAGTATTTCAGTCTATTCAATTTGAAGAGGTCCCTAGCTTAACAGCAAACAATGCTCTTTAACCAATGAGATCTCATCAAAAATTGATTTTAAGACATTCCATTGGTCAATAGCCAACGTTTATAAATAAGCCAGGGACCACTGTAAATTGAATAGACTATAGGACTATTTGGAGAAATGAGTAAAACCAAAACTACAACAAACACAATATTGGCAACAAAACCAGAACTAAAGCAAAACATATACTTCATCCCAAACCATACTGTAATGAAATCGTTCTTCAACCAAAACCAGAACAAAAATTAAAAAAAAACGTTTTGCTCACTAGCCCTGCTTTGATAGAATAATATCGAGAAATCATCCAACAAAAAACAAAATGAACATGCGGTAAAGAATAAAACTCAAAAAATTTCAAAGCCACATTCTGAACTCTCGACCTCTATTTTAAACCATTACGAACTTATGAAATCAAAAGTATTTATTAAAGTGCAGGAAAAAAGTCCAACAAAAGTAATATAGAATATAATTATATCAAACGCGATAACACGATTACCTTATACATTGAGGGATATTACTATACGCTCTACAAATAACTACCAGATAGTAAAATAATACATGTACATCTATAAAATAAAAACTTACACACTAAACTATGAAACCAGAATAACGTATAGGCTTGTTAAAAATATTTGCGTTAAAATAAGGCGTCAGAACGTCAGTTTTTTTCATAACATTTTTCGCTACAACTAATCTCACACAACTTATAGTGTACGGTTCTGAATTTAAAAAAAAAAAAAAAAAAAAAAAAAAAAAAAAAAAAAAAAAAAAAAAAAA
>FIZR01030519.1:0-15152 GCA_900060175.1 Ferrisia virgata
CTAAATACGCGAACGTTTATGCGAGTAAAAGGAATAAGTATAGGATTGGAGCATGAGGGGGGAGGGGTAAGGAGAAAATGTAAGGAAATTTAGCTAGGAACTTGAAATTAGGTATGTATATTTAGTAAAGACCCTAGATGTTCCTTTTTGAGGGTTTCCACTTTTTAGCTCCTTTGAACCCATGCTTACCGTAGGAAGATAGCTACATAAATAAATGTAGGGTACATGTAGATGATTTAATATCAAATGAAAATCGATTTCATTCCCATCCTCTTACTTCGCTGTTGTATTTTTTGAAAATTGACGAATAATGAAAAATTATTTGTTTTAATTTCAGTGTCAACGATTGAACCTTCTCCAGAGACCGTACGTGTTTTTTCGTCGTATCGCATCGTGTGATGATTTCGATTGGATAACAATTTCGTAATTTTCGAAGATGTACAGGCCACATGCTGCAATTTATCCGAAGGTATGTTCTAATGTGCTATGTACCCTCATTAAACTTTAATTTACCGAATGAATCGATTAAATATGCAAACCGATCTATGTATCTTATGTTCAATGTACCTAGCTACCTAATACTTACCCAGTACCCACCTTCTTAGATAAATATTCATTCGCAATGGTACATTACATCTGTGTGTGTGCGGGTAATCTGGGTATAAATGAACTGCTAATATGTTTAAGCGTAGGTGTACCAGTACGTGCCTCATGTCTCTCACCTGTCAATGTCTATATTATGTGTTGTATAGGACGAGTAAGTCTGTGAGAAAGTGAATTCGCCGATTAAAAATGAAAACGAACGTGAAACTGTGGCGTGCCATACCATACCTTGCCATGCCATGCCATGCCAGTGTGTCGCTTATAACCTATACACACAAAGGCACACGTACACGTATAATGACTGTGTACTCTTCGATCGATGACATAAACACCCACCATCGATCGATTGTCCAAATAGTGTTGATTTGTTATAGTGTCGGCGTGTCTGCGTCTGCTTCTCCGATGCCTGGGTATTTTCTTCAGTCTTGATTCTAAATCACATCCCGCTGATTTATTTACCCATCGAATCGTATTCTATTTGTATACATATACAAACCTCGTTCATCTCGTACGTTACATATTTCCCACACGGTTTTTTTTTTTTTTTTTTTGGTCGATTGATGCGCACCATTTAGCGTAGAAAATCGCCTATGAATCAATCGATCAAGGCCGTGTAAAATCGCGTTCGCTTTTTACTAAATTGAATGCAATAAAAAACCCAACCAACGTAAGGATGACCATTGTAAAATATACGGGTCAATAGGGTTTTTCTCATCATCGCCAGCATCATTATCGTCATCACTACTTCATCCCTCGTGTAAGGAGAGGTAGTAGAGGAGGAAAAAAAAACTGTGTCAGGGTTAAACTCGTGCGCTGGTATGAAAAAGCAGAAAAAAAAAAAAAACTCGTCCAAATAACGTTTCACTTTCACATTTTTCATTGTTGACCTATACATCGTAGGCTGGGCCGGATGAGGGATGATTTTTTTATATTGAAAGAGAATCTATTTACGTAAATAGAATTCAATCACTAGGTCAGCGGGATGGATGAAAATTTACGATAGAGTGAAACCCTCAACCAAATGTATTGTTCTACTTTGGACGCTGTTTTAAATATTTAACTAAACATTCGTATAGTGGGGTGTTTTTTTGCCCCTTTTTTCGGTTATCGCCTATCGCCTATCGGACACATACCAGAGACCGAAACCTAGACTGTCAAAAGTACAGTTAGATTTTTCTTTATTTTATTCTAAAAGGATTTTTTTTTTTTGTTTTGCTCTTTTTCGTCATTTCAACGAGTGAGAGTGTAATTGTAAAACGATACTGTGTATTTTGACAGAAGGCAGACCGAAGATGTGAGCTCGTGCTGATGCTGGGTGTGTTCTGCCTGCCCTTAGTTTTTTATATACTTACTTACATAATATAGGTAGGTATCTGTATATACGTAGCATAAGTGCACGTATATTATGTATTAATTGTGTCACAGGGTCGAATAAAATGGTCGTTGTGGTCTAATTTGGTGGAACGATGATGGTCTATCGTATAAGTAATTTGGTGAAGTTTTTTTATTATTATTATTTTTTTTTTTTATTTCGGATTAGTTTTGAGTGAGTCGTGTCCTTGGTATAAAAGTAAATAGGTTAAATGATATCTGTGTTTGCTTATAATTTATTGAAGGTGCAGCTGTGGGCTGAATTTTACTTGTGTTTGGAAATTTGCAAACAGAGGGGAGGAGGAGATCACAATAGTTGCGAAATTATGTAAAAATTTTTGATTTCCAAATCAATTTTTTAAACTTGCAAAACTAACTCGAAGTTTGCTAATTTTCTAAAATTGACTAAAAATTGCGAAAATTTTTTTTTACAATTTTTTCGAAAAATGAAATGATTACATGTTTATGGTTTTTTGTTGTTTTTTTGACAATTTTTTTTTGCATCATTAAAAATTTATTTCAGTAAATTCCTATTGAAGTGTGCCAAGTATTTATGCATTTGTTCATTTAAAGTCTGATTTCATCGCTTGTCTCTCCTCCTCCTCCTCCCTCCTCCCCCGCCCACCTTTTCAGCAATTCTCAAGATGTATCCTATCCCATATAAATAAAGTGTAAATGGTTCAACATTAAAAACTTGCTTTTGAGAGTTGAAAATACATGTAGAATGTTCCCCTAAGTAAAATTTATTTTCAAAATACATTTTTAGCCTGATTTTCTATATCATATTGTCAAACAAAACCAGCCCCCTTTTACGGTCGATCGACCTACGGCGGATGAGAGGGGGGATATCAACAAAATCCGTTTTGGGATCCAAGAAGACCGTTACGACTATTCATGGTCATGCCAAATTTTTATTTTATTATTTATTCATCCCCCCCCCCCTCCAGCTAAAAAATTATTTGTTTAGTTCGATACAGATCAAAATCAATCAAATTTGGCGAATATGCTTCGAATGGCCTGTCATTTGATATTCTGGAATGGGAATGACCTCGGGTCGAAATTCAGTCCAAATTTGCGGAAGGGTGTGCTAAGAAGCTAAAATTGCGAAAATTTTTCTTTTTTAGCCAATTAATAGGCAATCCAAAGTTGTATAACATATCCAAAAATCAGCCTCCCTGGTCAATTAGGAAGAGAGGCATGGGGGTTTTCCTTTTTTTGACCTTGGAAAAGGGCTGTTCCTTCTCTACCTGTCCTCCTAATTGAGCTAGATAGTTGAAATTTGGCGTATAGATTTAGTGGGGGTCGTAGTTGTGCATTTTGAAAGTCTAGACTTTACGACCTCATTGCACCCCTTCACGTCGTCGAAAAAATTGTGTTTCTTTTTGTCGATTTTTCTGATTTTTTCGAGTTTTTTCCTCGCATATCCCTCCCTGTTGGGTTAGGAAGTTCAAATTTTTTACGTAAATTTAATATAGGTCCCAGATGTGCCTTTTGGTGATGTCGACTTTTTAGTTTCACTGAGTCCCCCATGTCCTTGTCCTTAGTACTGATTAAGAAAAAAAGCATTGCAAAAAATTCACATGATCATAATATTTTATGAAAATTTATGCATTAAAAAGACAAACAATTTACGTCTTTGACTTTTTCTCCATGAGCGATCGTCTGGGAAGGAGGGGGCGATACAGCATACGGCAGGAAGTTAATTTTCGAGAATTTTCGATATCCTGCATACATTTTAGAAAGGCGTTTCTCAATAAAAAAAATTCCCTCCATAGTTTCTCGAAGAATAAAACTTTTTTAAAAATAATCAATTAGAATATTACTCAACCTTAACGTCTTTCTGCTTTTTTCCTAATCAACATTGAGAATAGTTAGGTTTCAAGGGGGCTGAAAAGTCAAAATCCCCAAAAGGCACATCTAAGATCCTTGCTGACTGTACATAGCTAATTTCAACTTCCTAGCCCAATTAGGAGGGGAGTTACGCGAGGAACCAATAAAACCACATATTCGTAGCTTTGATGGGGTGAAATGAGGCTGAGAACCCGAGAATCCCAAAGGGCACATCTACGGTACCTACTGAATGTACATACCAAATTTAAGCTTCCCAGCTCTAATTGGAGGAAAGCTGTGCGAGGAACAAACTCAAAAAACTCAAAAATTGAGAAATTCAGACCAAAAAACCATATTTCCGGGATTTTGAGGGGGTGCAATGGAGCTGAAAAGTCGGAATTTCTAAAAGGCATATCTAGGGACGCTATTGAATGAGCATACCAAATTTCAACTTCCCATCTCATTTTGGCAGGGTAATAGGGAAGGAACCACCCTTTTTTAAGGTCAAAAAGGAGAAAAACCGTCATATCTCCCCTTCCAACAGGCCTACGAGGTTGATTTTTGTATATGTTGTACAACTTTGGATTTTCTATCGATTGACTCCAAATGGACAATTTTTATGTTTTTGGCTCCCCAGCACCTCCTTCTCCAAAATGGGGCAAAACTAAATTTTGATCCAACGTTATCCCCACTCATATATATTTAATCTGCTGCTTAACTGAGCCGATTGACCAAATTGGAGCGATTTTGGTCAGTATCAAGCCGAGTAAATGGTTTTAATGTTAGGGGGAAAAAAAGTAAAAAAAATAAAATAAACATCTCTCGTGGCCAGAATTGGTTTTAATGGTCTTTTAGGACCCGAAAATTAATTTTGTTGGTACTTCCCCCTTCCCCTGGCCAACCACCGTTGGTCGATAAACTGTAATAACCTAGTTTTCATTGACAATATGACATGGAAAATCAGGCTAAAAAAACACATAATGGTACATTTTTGAAATCCATGAAGAAAAGGAAAATGGTGAAAATTCGCTAAAAACGATAGTTTTGGGAGTGCATAATATGCGTAGTAATATCATTTTTTTAAAAATTTTTCTAAACAGTTTTTGGAAAATTAGCGAGCTTTTTGTTGGTTTTGCAAGTTTAAAAAATTAAGTTAGAAAGGTAAAATTTTTATCACCTTAGCTTAAGATGATTTCGCTGCAACTATTGTGCTCCTATCCTCGTTTTTAGATTTTCAAAAAAAAAAAAGCAAAATTCGGCCCACTCTAATGCAGAATTCTTTAAAATTTTCAAAAATTCAACTGTCCATTCCCCCAAGGTATAAAAAATTAATTATATTGGTTTGAAGATGCAGTGTAATGTGTGTAGCGTTCGTTAGGCGGTGGCTAATACGACGATTATTTCGGTGGAAATTTTCACTTGTGCTGAAAAGTACGCTATATAGATTTAGGTACGTATAATAAATCGATGAACGGGTACTCGAAATTGGGTATTAGTATGTATTTAGGATGCCCATGTATTATACTACGAGTACGCAGCAATATATACCTTGGATGTATCGATATATGTAATTCCATCATATATTGGTACCATAAAAAAAAAAAACACATACCTACAGCAACAACCGCCAAATTGTACACAATATAAGATAATTTGCACGAGGCGGTATAGATTTGAGATTTCTTTGATGTGCTGTATGTAGTGTACTGTATGCTTGTGTGATGTGCAGTGTACAAAAAAAAAGCACGTTTCAACTTTACAATATTTATTAACCGGTTGTTATCGCTGCGATTAGTGTACAAGTAGTGGCTTTACACAGTTGTGTTACTGCTGATGTGTAATGTGTATGTATAATTGTATACTTATTACTTAGGTAGGTACTTAGTTACTTACATACTCACACATATGTGCAGAGGTCTACGTAGTTGGTACATAGATAGACACTAGGTATATATGGTGTTTAAGGTACTATATTTTTGTCTATGTATATTGTGTACCCTGTAGGAGGGCCAGACCTACCTGCTTTCTCGTACAAGTTATACCTACTTACTTGAATTTTTACCTATTTTTTTTACGCGACTGTTTTGCTTACGTACACTAGTCGCTACTTGGAAATATGATGGAATAGATGTTGTATATTTATATGGGTCTTGTTGATAAATACGATAAAAAAAAACGACGTGTGTGGTGTAATGATAATAATTTTTCCCTTGTAGTCTTCTTTCGTTCCCGCGTCCTTTGTTGACGATTATTTGGTGTATGTAGGTTTAAGCACTTGAGATAGTGGTGAATTAGGTGTATACGTACACGTAATTATGTAGGTAGGAAAGATACCTGTATACTTATCATTTTTTGAAAATTTTTATTAGTCTGATTTTCTTTCTATCAATGTCATATTGCCAAAAAAAAAACAGGCTATTAATAACTATACCAACGTATCACGAATGGAGGAAAAATATCAACGAAATCCTTTTTGGGACCCTGAAAGACCATCGAATCAATTTTGAGATATGTGAGATATTCGTATTTATTGTAATCATTTACTCTACTTGATACCGACCAAGATAGCTCAAATTTTGAGGAATAGGCTTGAACTGACTGCGAATTAAGTACATATATGTAAATAAATAGGAAAGACTATGCATTGAAATTAGGTCATGTCTAAATTTAGTAAAAAACATGCTGAGGGTATAGGTAGATTTAAGGGGGAAGAGCTAAGCCCCTCCAGATGTTGAATTATATCCTCACGGGTTATGAGTCCCAGACTCCAGGTGGGAAAATGTTAAAGCGGAGACCATCCAAGCACCCGAAGCAATAATTGTTACTTCAGGGGTGAAGAAAAGACAGCCTTGGATCACAGAGGACACCTTGAACGCAATAGAACAACGAAGACTGGCCAAGGGCAATGAAGAAGTGTATCACTTGCTGAACAGAAAAGTTTAACAATGTCATAGAAGGGACAGAGAAGCATTCCAGAACAAAATCTGCAATGAAGTTTAAGAGCACTCTGATCGTGGAGAAGCCAGCGTAATATTCCAGAAAATACTATAAATTACAGGAGATTTCAAATGTATAGGATTGTCCTAGAATCCTAGATAGTTAAGAAAGAATACTGCAAGCAGCTATCCTAAGGCAAAGATGCTGAGTCAAGAAATGATATGGTCCCAGCAATAGAGGTGACCATTGAAGAAGAATCTCCTATCATGATTGACGAAGTTAAGGAGACTATAAAAGTGACAAAGAAACTTGAGGCTCTAGGATCTGAAAGTGTAGAAGTAGAAATGTGGCTGGCACTTGGAAAAAAGGCAGTCAAGATGGTGTGGCGCATATGCGATGGAATATAGAGTCATAGGAAGTGACCATCTGAATATTGTTGGTCTGTACTGATTCCTATATCCTTGCATTACGCACAACACATTCCACTAAGGAAACCTTCAGATCACATTACTAGGGATTCCTTCAGGTAGTTTTTCAAACTACATATAAGTGTTAATTAAAATTTTAGTTGCTTGGTTCTGCAAACAGGTTTGTAGTATTCTATACTGACCATTTTTGAAACACGATTTTTTGCCCAGCCACAATGATAACATCTTCCGGCTCCTTCATTGGCAGTTTCCCCTTCTACCAGGTCTTCGGACCTTTTTGGAAAAATTACACGGATATGGTCCTTAACTATTCAGCTGGCGCTTGCATCACTTGCAGTTGAAATCTTGCAAATTCATATAATAATTCCTTACAAAGGTTCTTCAAATAATCTCTTCTGGAAATGTTTGATCCGGTGTTTGCTTTAAATATGATATGGCCAATCACGTCGAAGTGCAAAGCTAATGCTCAATGATATGACACTCAGGAAACACCGTAGTACTCTTTCAATCAATCTAGTTTGTCAATGAGTGCAACTCTGTGCTGATGAAGACCAGTGGGGAAGAATCTAGTAACTTTCAGGCAGAGAGAGAAATGAGACAAGGATGCGTAATGTTTCCCCTGCTTTTTAATATATATGGTGAATATATCATGCAACAGGCACTCGAAGACTGGAATAGAGGAGTTTCAGTTGGTGGCAGAAAAATCTCAAAACTTGGATATGCAGATGACACTACCCTGGTTGCAGCAGATGAAGAGAAGTTGGCAGAGCTAATTGATCGGGTGAAAGCAGTGAGCCAAGAACTGGGACCTCGCATCAACGCTTCAAACACTAAAATTATGGTTATAGTTCAAGAGTCTGGTGTGCTGAAAGAATATGAGAATGTCTACACATTTGCTTACCAGGGCTGTACCATAGAGGCCAATGGTGGATCTTTGGCAGAGATATGATGCCGAATAACTTTGGGAAAATCAGCAATGACCAGAATACAGAATGTCTTATGTAATTGGAAGATATCCAAGGAAGCAAGGAAGATGCAAATCAAAACCCCTGTGTGCCCTGTCTTTTTGTATGTGGCAGAAACATGGATATTGAAGGCATATGACAAAAGAAGAATATATTCCTTTGAGGTTAGGCTTAATTTGGAGTTACTTCACTAAAAGAAGAATAATCTTTAATGGTGTAGAAAAATTGCTTTCTCGTAGCTGTCCACGGGGATCAGAACTCAGCCCTGATATGTGGAACATTGTATTTGATGATATTATTGCAGCTGATTGTCCAGATCAGCTTCGGACACGCAAACAAACAGCTATAGAAGCAATAATCTCATTCTTAAACAAAAGACAATTCCAACTCAACATTCAAAAGACTAATATTATTGTTATGGACAAACGCACCAAAAATTAGAAACGCCAAGATGAATTCAGACTCATTGCATCTCCTCACAGCCCCGAATAAGTGGTTTTTTGGATCATTTTTCTTATTTTTGGAGTTTGTCCCACGTATATCTCTCCTTCAAATTGAGCTATAAAGTTGGAATTCGTCATGTACATTTAGTAAGGGTACTTGATGTGCTTTTTACAGGTTTCATCTATTCGCTCCAATATCTACCGGCACCCCTTCCACTAAACAAGGAAAAAAAATCGCAAGGCTCTTCATTTTTTTCTTCCAATAGTGGAAAATTCTCCTATACACTTTACTTCATGAAAATCAGACTCAAAAAGCAACGCATTTCGATGTTTTTTTGCTCAGCGCAATGCCGACCAAAATCTATAATTTTCGAGCAGTATGCTTAGAAGATAATGAGGCGTTTTTCTTTTGTTGAGTTGTTTCAAGATATAACACCATCTGGCATTATCAAAAGATACTTTGATGTCGAGTGAGATGATTGCTACTAGTTTGTAGTATTTCAGAAACCTGTGAATCCTGTTCACTGCTGCATTAACTGCTTCTTCACAACTGTGGTTGCAGCGAAAGCCATATTAGCGATCATGTGAAGGAGAGTTTTCATCCATGTAAGTTTGTAGTTGAGTGGCTATAACTCGCTCCAACACTTTACCAGCAGTTGGAAGCAAGGTGATTGGGTAGTATCCTGCAGCACAAAGTGAATCTTTCTCCGATTTAGGAATCATCGCCGCTTTTCCAAATTTCCATGGTGTTGGAAAATGTCCTGTTTGCATGCAGCAGTTGAATAAGGCCTCCAACACCACCGGATGGGTGCGATGGAGGGCCTTGAGGGCCTTATAAGGAATTTCGTCAGGACCAGGAGCTTTTCGATTGTCCAAAGTTTCGACAATATCTACGATTTCTGTTCTTGAGAGGAATGGAGCCGGTTCAAAGGTGCCTGTCAACTCAATACATTGTATTGCATTTGGGTCATTACATGCTGGAAATTTCACATCTGGGAGATAGTTTGCCGGATCTGTTGGCGAATCTGATGTGCGATTATCTTCAGTAATGATTAGGTACCATTCTGTCTGTGGTCGCGTTTTTTCATCATCACTACATTAGCTCTCTACCCCAAGCTTTCTTTTGATTGATGAAGCTTCACCAGGATAGGACCTTTACATTCTGGATAGCTTGTCTGAAAATCAGAACAAGTCGTTATAACGGACTTTTTGTACGACTGGCTAGATTATTTGCTCTACATGCCAAATTTAGACTTCCTAGCTCAATTTAGAGGGGAAATATGCCCAAGACACCTCTTTTCAAGATCAAGAAGGGGTAAAATCCATATATCTCCTCTCCTAATTAACCTAGGAAGCTGATTTTTGGTAACCTCACACAAGTTTTGATTCCTTATCGATTGGTTTAAACCCAACAATTTTTACCGTTTTAGCCCCCCTTAAAAATTGCCTCCTCCCTGAAATTTGGGCATATCAAAATCAAAAAAAATCAAAAAGCCTTTATTTACACAATCTGTACGTGTAACAATATACGGATTACTCATGTTTTTAGTGCAAAGCCCAAGTCGCGAGCAAAGGTCTCTTTCAACCACGCCCATTCCGCACGATCCTCCGCCACTCGTTGGAATTGACCATTGTGTATAAAACGTGTGATGTTGTCCCTCCAGCTTGCCCTTTGTTTTCCGGGTTTTCTTTTCCTGTCCCTGGGGCACCACTCCATCAATCTCCTTCCCCATCTATCATCTTTCATTGTGGAAATATGGCCGGTCCATTCCCATTTTTTTCTTTTAATTTCTCGGATAAAGTCCACCCTTCCCCCCAGTCTTTGATCTAGAGACGACGTCCTAATTTTGTTTTTGATGGATATTTTTAGTTCGATTTTGTCGCTGTTTTGATTTTTTCTTTTTATACCTTAATCTGTCCCACTGCCTAATTAGCTTTTTCAACCCTTCGCTCTCATCCTGTATTATTGATGATGTTGCTTCCTGATCAGGATTGAAATTTTTGGACGCTCGTTCTGCTTCCAAAATTCCTTTTATTATACGACTGTTGATTGTATCTACATCTGCAAATCCCTCTTGTTCTAATTTTTCCAGACTGAGTATTTTTCCCAACTCTATTATGTAAGGTTCCCTGATTTGAGCGTTTAATTTCCCCGTTACCTTATTAGGATTTTTCTTTTTTGGGTGCCACTTTTTCATTTCTACCGTGCATTCTATTGGTCTGTGATCTGAGAAGAATTTCAATTTTTTGATCACGTTAAAATTTTTAATAGCGTAGTCCTTTACTGGGGCCAAAATGAAGTCGATCTGGTTTTTGTATTCCAAGTTTGAAGAGATCCATGTCTATTTCTGGTTGTTTTTCTTTTTAAACCAGGAATTTATTATTTTTAGGTGACGTTAGTGGCGGAACTGTATTAGCCTCTCTCCCCTTCCGTTCCTTGTACCATAATGGTAAGGACCCAGCACGAGATCTTCGCCCCCTCTCTCTTTCCTAATTTGCTATTAAAATCTCCTATAGTTATAACTTTATTCCTATAGGTGGGGGGGATCATCCATCAGACACTTCCGACCGATCCGTGTAGAAGTCCTCCACTTCCTGATCATCTGCTACGGAGGTGGGAGCGTATATACCTGTATCAGAGTCATACTTGTTCCTTTCTCTGTATTAAATTTAGCCATTGCTATACGGTCTGTGATTCCTTTAAACAGTATCAATTTTTTCGAAATTTGGGCATAACCGAATTCCAACCCGAGGTCATTTTTGCTCGAGAATATGAAATCTGGTGCCAAACTAAACCCACTGCCTAAATTTGGCCGATTTCGTTCGGTATTGAACTAAGCAAATCACTTTGAGTTGTGTGTGTGTGTGTGTGTGTGGAGGGGGGGGGGAGAGGTAGAATGAAACGAAAAGGAATAAAAAACGAGTATCTAACGTGCCCAAAAATGATATCAGCGGTCTCCTAGGACCCCATAACGGATTTCGTGATAAAAAATTAAAATAATGAGAGTAAATAGTTATCTGACATGCACTTAAATGGTTTTTATGGTCTTGTAGGACTCTAAAGCGAATTTAATTGATATTCCTCTTTCCCCCTCCCCCTCCGTTGTGTGTCGATAGTCTGCAATGCTTCGATTTTCTTTGACAATATAGCACAAAAATCTCACTGAAAATTGCTTGCTTGATTTTTTTTTTTTTTTTTTTCAATATTGAAAACTTACTCCGAGGGAGGTGTATAAAGTAAATTTCCATGGTTTATTTCTCCATAATGAAATGTGATAAACTTGATAAATCTAAAAAGGCATTTTAATATATACGAAGCTTCATGTATGTTTTTCTATATAAATCACCTAAGCGAATCGAACTTTATCACATCTATAAACGAGTTTTTGTTCTACAGATCGCCTGTACAAGTCTCGTGAAATTTTTCCAATTTACCTTGCCCCTTGCTCCACCACCGGTGCATGGTGTCCTGCCGCGCCGGAACGTTTAAATTAATACAATTTTTTATAGCAGCACGAGCGGTATCAAAGTCGCCAAAGAAAAGCCGAGCTGTTTGTATTTACAAAGTAAACAGTTTCGCGTTTAATTACGTATAAAATCTCATCTTCTTTTATAAACTGATTATTTAGGTACCTTCCTCATTTGCGAGCCACTATCGCTTTTCATTCGTCGTCGTCGTCGTCGGTTGTACGTATAAAAAGCTGCGGAAGGATCGTCGGATGATCTCGTTAGTCGAAGCACAAAAAAGCTCCATACTACGACGAATAAATTACACGAATAGATACTCGCGCTTAAAAAATATCCGGAGCTTGGCTCGCAGCCGGAGTTGCGGATAAATTACATTATACGATCACTTAATTCGAAAAGCGCGCAATTTAACGGCGAACGTCCCGGGGCGTCCGGAGCGCTCGAGTGCGCCGCTCTGCGCAGCTTTTGGTTGGTTCGCGTGTTGCAAAAAAGCTATTTCGATTCGGTAATAAGAAGAGAAAAAATTGAATTTCGAACCGTACATGCGGAGCTGTTTTCGTGTCGTCGGCGACTCGGCGCGACGCGACCTTATCTTCTCACCGTAAAGAAGCCAATTTAAAGTAGTCATCTCGGCTACATTGTTTTTCATCTCGCTTCTGCCATGAATTTTGTGTGTGTGTGTGTGTACAACACGAGGGATGCAAAGGGATGTTTTTCATCTTTCGTCGTCGTTTACGAAGGTGGAGATGCAGAAGGCGGTGCGAATATTCTAACATCAAAGGAGCGTAATTTTGCATTGCCTTGCGCGTTTGTACGGTGCTCTGCATAGTTTGCCTTTATCGTACTCGAACCCTAAATGAGATATGCAAATTAGCCTGCCCTTTTTTTTGTTTTTTTTGTTTTTTTTCTAGGGTTTTGTTTCTGTTTATCGAGCGCAGCGTTGAAAATATTGTGTTTTGTATACAACGAGCTAAATCGAGTTAAATATATTATTTGCCTTGTGTGCGTGTGTGTATGTGTGGGTGTGTGTGTGTGGTGCACAAAGTGAGCGTGTTTCGTATCATGGTGCCTTTTACTTTCTACGTCTCTGGTTTGTAGCTCGGCTTCGTATAGGTAGTTAGGTAGGTATTAGGTATCTTTCTAGGCGATCTGCAACTATTTCGTGATTTGTTGTTTTTCTATTTCAAAGGGTTTCTTGATTTTTTATGCCATATTGTCAATGAAAACCGTGATTTTACAGTCAATCGACCTACAACGGTTGGAGAGGGAAAATACCAGCGAAATCCGTTTCGAGTCGTAGGAGACCATTAAGATAATTTTCGGCCATGTCAGATATTTATTTTATTTTTTTCTCGGACATTAAAATCATTTACTCTGCTCGATACTGACCAAAATGGCTCCAATTCTGCCAATCGGCTCAGTTTAGCGGAGGATTAGATGTATACGAGTGGGGATGACCTCGAGTCGGAATTCAGTTTTGGCCCATTTTGGGACAGAGGATTGCTGAGGGGTGAAAAAAAACTAAAATGATTATTTTTTGAGTCAATCGATAGTGAATTCAATGTTGTATAACATATCGAAAAATCAACTTTCTAGGTTGGTCAATTTTCACCTATTTTTCAAAGATATTTTGCGACATTTGATCAATTTTCTGCATTTTTTACGTATTAGTAAAAATTTTATTAAAAAGAGATCAACACAGGGCGGAAAAATGATCAAAAATCTCGAAAAAATATTGGAAAAATAGGCTAAAATTGGGTGTACAGTATGAGAAACACTGTTGAAAATCAATGAAAATCAGGTAAAAAATTGATCACGTATTACTAATATATATTTAAAAACAAATGAAAACTGACCTAAATGACGAAAAAAAATTGTCAAAAATGTTTGAAAATTAGATCGAAATGCGACTAAATTGTGTGAAAAGAAGCGAAAATTGATCAAAAATCACAAAAAACAATTGAAAAACTTATATGAAAAAAATTCTAAAAATTCATCTAAAATCACTAAAATTTGTTGAAAAACAAGTCAAAACTGACCAAAAACATTGAGAAAATCATCTAAAATCATTGAAAAGTAGGTAAAAATTTAACAAAATTGAGTAAAAAGTGATGAAATCTGATCAAAAATGGGGTAAAAATTGACCTAAATGTAAAAAAAAATCATTAAAAATTGATGAAAAATCACAAAAAAATTGTTGAAAATGACTGAAAATTGGATAAAATTCGTCAAAAGTTTTCTACTTTTTCATGTATTTTGGTGCTTTTTTTTATGCAATTTTCGTTGAATTTAGCATTTTTTTAATATTTTTGGTAAGTTTTCACTTGTTTTCACTTGTTTTCAACATTTTTTCGTAATTTTTCATCAATTTTCATCTAATTTTCATCTAATTTTCATGGATTTCGTTCAATTTATAACTTTCTACGATTTTTTTCCTATTTTAGGTCAATTTCCACACATTTTTCAATTGTTTTATGTAATTTTCGATCAATTTTCTGCATTTTTTTATCGTTTTCATCAAATTTTGACCCAATTATCAATAATTTTTAACAATTTTTTTCAATATTCTACGGCGGTTTTCACATATTTTACAATAGTTTTTCGTGATTATTGATTAATTTTCTTCATTTTTGACGAATTCCAGTCAGTTTTTTAGCCAATATTCGACGATTTTTAATCATTTTAGAATTTATGCTTTTATTCGTATTTTAAGTCAACTTCTACATGGCTTTCAACATTTTTTTCGTAATTTTTGATCTATTTTCTGCACTTTTTTACGAATTTTCGTTCAATTTTCACATTTCCTTCGACATTACTTTGTAAATATTGATCAATTTTCTGCATTTTTGTAAAATTTTTACCCAATTTTCGATGACATTCTAATAATTTTAATTTTTTAATTTTAAGTCAATCATCACATATTTTTTGATCAATTTTCTGCTCTTTTTACTGGTTTTTGCTCAAATTATGACGTAATTATCAATGATTTTTAACGATTTTTGCATGTTTTAGAACGGGGGGGGGGGGGTTAGAAATCCAAAATGATAATGATTTTCGGGTTCAGTGCGAAATTTTGACCTACTTTGATATATCACATCGCTATTTTT
>FIZR01030531.1:0-13825 GCA_900060175.1 Ferrisia virgata
AAAAAAAAAAAAAAAAAAAAAAAAAAAAAAAAAAAAAAAAAAAAAAAAAACGACTGGTAAAGAATTTGTAAGATTGTAGTTTATTATACCGAGAGATTTCGCAACATCTGTGTTCGGGATATCGCGTTGTCCGTTACGGACAGAATAACCCTTCTTTATTCGAAATTCTTGTGTAACTTCGAAAGGACGAGTTATATTTTAAAGGTAACAGTTGGCGATACTATTGTACGATATTACTGAGGATTCACATTCGAACGTTTCTCCAAATGGCTGATAGATGTTTAATAGATTCAATAAAGGGTGACAGAATTGAGAATTTTCCAGAAAGGGAAAACTTATGTAACGATACGAAATTCAAATCTTACCACGTTAGGTGTAGGTACTTTCATTTTTTTCCCCACTTCTTTTAGCCTTTATACCGTATACTATGTCTAAGGTATATATGATATATATTATGTAGGTATTTTAAACGATTTCGTTTCGTTCTATGTTTCCTCTTCTGTAGATACAGTTTAAAGTTTAACGATTGCGATATTTTTGATTTACTTTTACCAGAAACGGGTCTAAGGAATAAGGGTGCAGCATTAAGCGAACTATATATAATATAGGGCCAAAATGGCGTAAAAACAAGGGCGTGTAAAATGTTATGTTCCATAAAATGACCGACGTGTTTTTTCTTGTTTTCAGTTCGTTAGTTATGTGAGGGTAAAGGAGCAGAATTCTAAGATTTTTCGTTCTTGGAAAACAGCTAGAGAGCGGGAGTTTTGAAATGTTGCCATTGTACTCGATCGTCGAGCCTTCATTTGGCTACAAAAGTTCTACGAATTAAGAATGTTATTTATTTTCATAAAAATAATAGGTACTAAAAGTCTGTCCATTAGTAAATAGAATGAAGGATAAGATATAATATCAAAGAAGACCGACGTCGGAACACTCAGGTATATGTAATTCGGGCACAACAACGATCGTTAGGTACTTGAAAAATCTGAAAGACAAATCTTGATGAAGGATGATGTATCAAATTACATCTGTATTCGTAGGTGCCATCATCTTGAAAAGTATCGAAAAGATTGACATCCATAATATGATAGTCAAACACTTGTTAAAAAGTTGGAAAATATTTATCCAACAGTATAAAGCACATTGACGAATATACTGGCAAGGATATTATGACTAAAGAAAAGAACACCATTCGGAACCCTTTTTTTTTCTCTTTTATTGTTTACTTCCGCCAGAACCGCAGCTATATAACGAGATTTCAATTTCAAATAAAGAAAATTTAGCTGCTTTTAAACGTGTATACGGGTGATATATTACGTCGAAAATTTGGGCTATTTACGTCCATAAAAGTATCATATTTTAAACATTTTTCGATATATCTGGAACGATATAAATGTTAGAAATGGCTTTACGATGGAACACGATGCACGATTTTCATTTGAAAAAAAAAAAAAAAAAAGAGGGAGAAGATAAATAAATATTTTAGTATAGATTTGGCAAGTTCAATTTTATTTCGGATTTCAGCAGGTTCGCGGCTGACATTAATCACGGTTTGCGGAAGATATCTTCTTCGTTCTGCTTAACATTCTGCAAACGTAACGGATACGCATTGTTATTCGAGGGAGCATTTCACGCAGGTCGCTCGGTTGTTTGGCGACGATGACGATGGGTAGGATTTGCGACGGTTTTTGGATTTCAACTCGAAAATGGAAGTATAAGAGTTGACTTTATTGTTCTTTCGATTGGGGCTACTTTCCCTACGATACTTTTTTAAAACTTGTGTGCTCGATGTGTGTAAAGATGAAACACACCGAGATACGTAGACGTACTACGAGCTAAGTACGGAGAAAAGGTGAGCACTGAGCAGCAATAAGTCTGTCCTAACGTGTACCATTTCAAAGTTAATCTAAAATCGTTGATGTCTTCTTGGGTACTTTTCTCTGTTTTTTTTCCTTTTTCCTTTTTTTTTCTGCTTTCTTATTGTAACGTATCTCGTCCTTTTGTTTAACCTGTGTACATTAGGTTTATTGTATTGTTAAATCGTAGTAAAAGTTTTTTTTTTCTTACTGGGATTTCATTCGCTTTAAAAGACATTATTTGCTAAAGAGGATTTTCTAGTGCAGAATTTTCGTAGGTATATTTATATGTACCTACGTGGCCTCGTACCTGTTTCGAAAAAAATATGAGTACGTAAATTTTCTTTTTATTTTCAAATATAAGGATATAACGAGAAACACCCATCGAAAAAAAAATTTAACAGCTGAGTGGTGAACTTTTCCATTTTTTTCGTTTTGTCCACCGACAAATAATTTTCTCCCAATTAGTTACTGAGTCTTTCTCTCAGTAATAAAATCAAAACAAATCGTTTACATTTTAAGGGATGTATTTTGTGGTCGATTAAAGAAGAAAATCATAATCGTCAATCCAATTTAAAATATGTTAAGCTGAAATGGGCAGGTGAACTCAAGTCAAAATAAATTTAAAAAAAGTATCGTTTACGATACTTTTTCAGCCTGATTTTCGTGAAATATGCGAATCAAAATTTTTTAATCAGTGATGGGGGAGGGGGTTAATTGGGCTAAAAAGTCGATAGTAACCGAAAGCTTTTCCAAGACTCATACTGAATCCGCATATCAAATTTCAACTTCTTAGCTCCATTTGAAGGGGAGTTATGCGAATAACAAATTCAAAAAATGAGAAAAACCAACGAAAACCCACATTTTTGGGCAGTAAAGGGGCCTAACGCGTCTGAAAAATCGAAACCCCCAAAAAGCATATCCATGACTCCTACTAACTTTACAGCTCAGTTTGTAACGGAGATAAGGAATGAATAGCATTTCTTTCGAGGATAAAAAAGAGAAAATCCATCATATCTCCCCTCCTAATTGACCTAGGAGCCTGATGTCTGGATATGTTGAGCAACTTTGGATTCTCTATCGATTTGCTTAGAAAGAAACAATTTTTGCGATTTTTAAGCCCTTAGCACCTCCTCTTAGAAATTTGGGCACAACTGAATTTTAATCCGATGTCATCTTCAGTCTTGAATAACAAATAGTCCACCGATCGAAACCCATTCCCCAAATTTGATCAATTTTAGTCAGTATTGAGCTAAGCAAATGATTTTTTAGCTTCGGTGTAAAAAAAATAAAAAATAAATGTCATAATGGTCTTCCAGAACCCCAAAACGAATTTTGTTGATATCTACCCCCACCCTCATCCATGTGAAAAAAAAGCTAATATGAGATTTTGATGATTTGGGAGTTCTCCAGAGGAGTTTCAAAATTTAAAATCTGCTTTTTAACATGACAAATATAAGAAAAAAAAATTGAAAAATGTAGTCGCAAAGCGAAAATTCCAAAAAATAAAAGGTTATTGTAACCTTAACTGTCCGAATCTCGAATCTATGCTTAACTGTTTTCAGCTGTTTCAGAGCCACCAAGAAATTTTCATAAATTCTTCGGATTTTCAAACCCGTGCCAAACCTTTTCTAATCCACTTCTGAAGCTGAATTTTTGGTAATGGTATACTGCGGCCTATGTAAACTCGACTAATACAGTTTTCCAGTGCATTTCAGGAGGCGAATTGAAATGCGAATTTTTTTACATTATCAATATGATAAAAATTTAAGAAATTCAAGAAATACTCGTAACGATCAAAACTGCTCAAAAACTTTAGTTCTACATCTAATAATTAGCCTTTTCAGCCCATTTTCTCTAATTTTCAATCGTAGTGGAGGCTCCTGTGAATTCATAAATTTTTACATTTCTCCAAGAATTTCAAACATACATCAAAGCTGCCCTAAATCAACTTTGACAGCTAAAAATTAGGTAGTGGTATATTGTGGATATATCAAATCGACAAATCTAGTTGAAATCCATACCATTTCATATTATAAAAATAACAAATAAGTATTTGAATGATGTAAAAAATAAACGTCTCACCTGGTTGCATCAAATTTGCTGTGGTTAACAATTTGGGCGTTTTTAATGGTCACCGAGCCGAGTAATCAATTTTCATTCGCCGGGAAAGCACTGAAAATAAGCATATCAAATCCATTAGAGTGTAATATTTGAAGAGTTCCCTTCAGAAAATCAGGCTCAAAATGTTCTCTCAATCTAGATACATATTTAATTAAGTACTAAGTAAGATTTGAAGGAAATTCATTACGTAGTACGTGTCTAGCATATAATTGCATACTTTAACATGCTTCTGGAGTGGGGGTAGCGGGACTCTGAGGCTCTACTTTCGTTCCAAAATGATTCAAAAATCGTTTTTTGGAATAAGAAAGACAATGGTGTAACAAAAAGGAAGGGGGGGGGGGGGCGATGAGTGAAATTTTTTTTTTTTTTTTCAAAGAAGTAGATTTAGGTTGAAATAGTTGGATTATTTTGCATGACAGCGCTACCAACGAGAAATATTTCAGTTTTTATTAAATAACGAGATTGGCAGCATTGCTATGCAGAATTATCCAATAATTTCAAACTAATTCCACTTCTCTTAGCTGAAAAAACTTTACGACGCGTATTTAAGGTAATAGGCTTGGAACTGCATTTTTTGTAAAAATAAAAAAAATCGATTTTTGTTCAGGTGGACAACTGGTACGTCAGGACAAACTGTTCTTTACAGATTGTCCTGAAACAACAGTTGTCTTGTAAGACAACCTGGTTCTGCAGACAAGAAAGGTTGTTCAACATGGATAATTGTCCAGATGGACAATCAGTAATTTTGGATAAACTGTTCCTCTCTATACCTTCCAATGGTATGAAATCGCAACAAAACTTTCAATTATCCATCTTTATTGGATTCCTGGACATTTTCCTGAATCTCAATTTCCCGAATTCGTTATCCCGAATATATTGTTTTACGAATGCCCATTTCCCAAACACCAAACGTGAAAAATTTAACTAATAAGAGCAATGATTTATCGAAGATGCGTCATAACTGCCTAAAAACCAATCTTGGCCAATATTTATATCAGAAAATTAAGTCCGAAGGTTTACAAGAGGCGTATGACCATTTTGAAGATGAAGGGTGGCACAACTGATTTTGGTTGTTGCTCGAAAAACAACCCCCGGATTTATTGGGCGTAAGGTGAAGGTGGCCCCAAAACAAAAATGGATTGGTGTACAGAATCGGACATCCGGAATCGTTGAAAATTACTTAGATTACGAGGAACAACATACTAAAAGTTTCCATCGATAAGAGGCTTGTGTAGTCGATGGAGGGGCTTCATCGTTATCCGAAATTCCAGTTTTTCTGCCATATCTCCTGTAAAACTGCTCTTATGGCAAAAATGGTTCAGTACTTTTTTCTTTTTTTCCAAATTTCCCACAACTTTTGTACTTAACATGGTTTCAAAAGAGCCATAGAAAGGAAGTTAAAAGGTTTTGAGTTGGAATACCTTAGAACAATTTCATACCGTATTAATTTTATATTCTGAATAAAAAATGTAACTTTTTTTAAAATTTCGATAATAGATTTGGGAAAATTTTTTTCAGGAAAGTGGTCATCCGGGAAAATGAGCGAGAACCTCTTTATTGTACAATGAGGAAAAAAATTAAACTAAAAAACAAGTTTTTGCCCATATCTCTGGAAATAGGCACGATGATGGTTTAACATTTTGGTCAAAATTTTTTCTCGATAGGGGTTCACCTTTTGGTCGTGGAATCGTTCAAAAAGCTTCCATAGGCAGATTCGACGGTCTTACCAGTACATACCCTTTCGCAAAATTTTAAACGTTATGGGTCCAAAAAATCGGCGGTTTTGATGTATTCCCAAGTACCAATCGCTCGACGGGAGAGGGGAGATGCCCCCCGTTTTTTTGCCACTTATAATCTACGAAGGTCATTTTCATTCATGTTGAACAGGTTTTTTTTTATCATAAAGTGTTTTAATTCCTATTTTGTTATTTTAAAAAATGAACGATATTAACGCAAGTAAGTACGTCCATTTATCAAATTTATCGATTCAAATATTGGTACATCACTTGAATTATTACCATGAAAATTATCACGTATAAGAATGAATTCTCAACTCGTTAATTGTGTATACTCAAGTTATCTGCGAACGTAAACATTGCTAGGTTCTTTCAAATAGCTGCTACTTTATTTTTCCAAATTTACACAATAATTTAAAATAGAGGTACCTATGCGAAGTACTCGTTTTTTTTTCTCACATTTCAAGTATTGATTGCGATAAACGACGAAAATGCATAGATTATCTGTCAACACTTACAATAAAACGCTTCTTATCTATCACTCGATTCCACTGTAGGTATTTTGACTGAGTAATTAGTCGAATGATACTACCAATGTTTTGGCAAAGGGTGTTTTGGTAATTTAAACTACGTATGTAAATGGGAGAGATTTTTCATTACTCGTGTGAAATATATATATCCCAATGTCTGGTAGTTATTTAAATTTTTCGAATTTCTGTAAACATCGTGCGTTTTTTTTTTTTTTACTTTTAAACGTTAATTTGACATGTTAGCTGTCTATTTAGATACTTTAAGATACACTCTGTAATCTTATTGACGAGGAAAAAAATTGTCTCGGTCGTGTTAATTATATCTGAATTAAATTAGATACGCTAAAGGACGTTGTTTTGGGTAAAATTATTTCTCATAATCGAATAAATACATCAGCTCGGGTACGCTCGGCTATATGTATCTGTACTGTATAGTGAGAAAATCAAGATATTCGAATTATACGATGCAACCTTATTTAATAGAGAAAAATATGTAGGTATATTTTAAATTAACGTCAGGCGAAAATTTACCCTATGTTGGAGTCGAACGTTCGCGTTCGTTGGCCAGCGAAAATTAGGATTAATGAAACGAAACGTCGTGTCGTATCATTCGAACAGTCTTATTACGATGTGAGTGTGACTCGTTGTAATGGTAAAATTTCGATAATAATATTACGTAACCGCAAATGGTTGACAATTATCGGTAATTTATGCGTAATTCAATTAATTCTTTAGTCGTTGATAAAAGAGTGAAAAGCGTCGCTGTAAATGATCATTTTTTTTTTATTTTTTTTTATACACCATCTTTTTGGACCACTCTTATAGTAATGCTATATTATAGAATACAACATTTTCAAACATATCCTATACGTACATTATAAGAAGAAGAAGAAGTAGTAGTAGTAGTAGTATTAGTAATAGAGATGCGAGGTTTTTCGATCAAATATATCGCAACGTGTTGAATAGATAAAAACTCGGAAGCTGGTTCCATTACGATAACCTAATAACGACACTATCAGCTGTTATCATTTCCCATCTTTGTATGGAGCACCGTAGGTGGTCCCCCCTTACAATAATTTATTCATCGTACGAAAATCTTGCTAGTTTTTCATTCGGGGTGCTTTTCGAACAATACAATTTTGATAGGTAGGAGGTTGCCGGTCGCGCCATTATAACGGGATGAAATTTATATCCGAAATTTGATATTTTACCCTTCGCGGAGAGAAATCATTGGTGGAAAATACTGGCTTTTTGTACTCGTATTAAAAGTCGCACTCTGTTCTACAACAAAACACACGTTCGTAGCGGTATAGACGTTCAATCAGTTTAGTCTTTTTGATATTCTCGCCTGTTAATACGAGCTGATGGCGTACACTACCACTCCATAACAATACCATATACCGAACGTATATCCATATACATGTAGGTTTAGGTACTAGGTATCTATGTGTATATATATGTATAGTATACGACGAAACGAACGAGGGGGGAATGTAGTATTCGAGCATTAATCTGTATTTACTAATGAATATATAGACTATTGTAAATGGCTGCTAGGGGACGCATTATCAAAGCACAACATTTACGACACTTTCGGAAGTCTTACATCTGCATATTATATATATCGGCAAGAAGTTTCTCGTTTAGCTTGAAAATGTTTACTAATGTTTTACTGTAGCCTCGATTATAATGTAGACAACAACGGTTAACTTGTAAAGCTTTTATGCGAGGTTTTTGCTCGAATACCTTATACGTACACAACGTTTATTGCAATGCGAACGATTAATTTCTTAGCAGCGTTGAATCGAGTAAAGAGATTAATTACGTCTTTTATGCTGAATTTCGAAATATCTAAGACCAACGTGTGCAGTAGTCTTGAAAGAAAAAATTTCGCGATTTTAAAATTTTTTTTCGTATTTTTTTGATGCTATTTTTTCAGCTATCGAGTGCAGAAGATTTTTCCAACCGGTTTGTGATTTGTTGGTACGTTCGAGGAATAAAATTAAAAAACTGGACAGCTTTGGGAAAAAAATTTAACATTTTTAAAAATCTAGTTCGCACGACTTAATTATCAAGTTGACTATAGTAAATTTATGTATTTTGACAAGAACATGTTAAATACAAAAATTACAAAAAGAAGTATACCTATTAAAAAGGCATCATTCGTTTTCGTTTTTTTACAGAGTAGAAGCACTAAATAAGCTACTAAAAGGGTTAAAATTATTAGCTTATTAAAATCACGGATGATTTTATAATTAGCTCGAATTTCAGAATATTGATAATTCTTATACGCATATTTTACCAACATCGTATCAGTGGTCAGTACAAAATCATATTATCAGCCCACCTTTAAATATGTCAACCTAAGATTGCAAATCTGTAGAATTTTCAAGTTTCAAAATTCAAAATAAAAAATTATTTTGAGGCTGATTTTTATTATAAAATATCGGAGATACGTGAATTGCTCCATTCATTAAGTAAAGAAAAAGTTTAGGCGGTGACAGGTCAAATAAAGGAAAGGGAGGAGGACTTGAGCCCTAAATCTTCATTTCTAAATTTCTAAGAACAAGAAAGGTTATGTTTAAATGTTGATGCACTTAGCCTAGGCCTGAACAAAGCGAGGTTGAAAAGCGCCTATCCTATTAAGGGTCAAAAACGGCCCCCGACACAAAATTGATCAAATTTGAGTCAAAATGTTACTTACGTCTAAATGCATCCCAAAAAAAGTCGACCCCCTAACACCCACCCCTTCCGGAATTATCACCTCCAAATGTCGAAATTACAACACGTGATATCTTTGGAAGGAAAGGGTTAAAAAATTTTTTGTAAATTTCACGGATTACACATCTTGCTCAGTACTATGAATGAGAATTTTTTGAAAATTTTCGGTTCACATTGTCCCAATTTTTTTTAATGTTTAAATTTTAAAAAACAAATGTTTAAACATTTTGGGGAAATTCATTGCTGGAAATTTTTTTATCATCTTTGTTAGGTGGTCATCTATCACCTATCTTTTTTTGGGGTTTAGAAATTGAGTGCAACATGCTCGAAAAAAATCAAAACCAAAATAAAAACACGTTTTTCACTACTTTTTCACAATTAATAAGACAGGTATCCCAACTCAAAGCAAAATTTCGAGTAATTACATCAATAAATTGAGAGTACATATTAAAAGAACTCCATTTCCAAAATTTAAAATCCTGAAATGCATTTCTTGAATTTTTCAAATTCCAAAATTATCTCATTGTCCTGTAAATCATGAAAATTTGACCTGATCAACGAAAAAATTTGAAATTTGGTATATACCCTACTTTTTACTTCACAAATCGATTGAAAGCGGTTTCGAGCCGTCAGTGAAATTTTGGACTTTTTCAGTGCTGGAGAACAGTTCATAAAAATGGTACACATGAACATCGGCATCTTAAATCTCGAATTACCCGTATTTTTTACCTATTTAATCGATTAAGGTACAATTTTCTGATATTCGTAAATTTTGACATCAAATCCATATTACATTGCAGAAAATTTGCTGGTAAATGTCACAAAAAGGATATCAGCCGACTTTGCGCTTTTTACGATGTGTGCATTTTTAAATTGGGTCGCGGGCCGTTTTTCACCCTTATCAGGAAAAGCTCTTTACAAAATATCAAGAGTGAAAGGTCTAAAAATGTGCATTCAACGGCATTTCTCAGCGATAGAAATGAGAATGACAATTGCATCGTTCTCATTTGTACAAATCATTACTAATTAAATTTTCTTGAAAACATTTGAGAGACACTGGGTGAACGTAGGAAGGGGAGGGGCTCGAACTTACCGATTCCCCCCCCCCATGAGAAATGGATCGTTTTGCGACATTTTTTTCTTGGCCAGAACTAGAGGAACGGGCTTGGAGAGAGTGAGTGTAGGCCCTGGGGTGAAAAATTTTTGCCGGCCCTCGTTATTATTTCTTCGAACCATTTCTAAAAATTTCTCTGCGATTAATTTTTCCATAAAATTGAATTTTTATCGACATCGTTGCTCTTATACTCAATATATTTTCAATCATTAAAAATTGAATTTTTGGGGATATTTCAGCGATTGGCACAGTAAACTTTCCAGAAAAATTTTTTTTTTTTGACCATTGGGAAGAGAAAAGAGGTTTAACTCTCAATCCCTCATTGCTCACGAGCCGGGATTTTAAACCTTAATCATACATATTTTTTCATTCAAGCAGCCAGAATCAATTTTAAAAGCCAATAGAAAATTTTTAGGGTTCCTGAAAATCGTAAAGCTAACCCAAAACTACAATGCTTGCTGGTTTGAATCTTTGAGACTTTGAATAACAAAATCAACATTGAATACTCGTAATTTTGTGTTGACTTTAATTTCACAAATTTCCGGAGGGATTTGTAAGCTCTTGATTATTATGCCTTCTTGGTCAAGGTCTTACTTCAGGCCTCTTCAAGCCTTTTCAAGCATCAATGGCGCAAGTGATGGCCTATTTGAGCAATGTGTGTTCTTTCTTTTTGCCATAGCTGACGAATTACTGACCGCATGAATAGTTGGTGCTTTCTGTTGTATATGTTAAGTATCCCATTAGGGTATGCAGTAGCAAATCGAGGGCAATTCAGAATTACGTGATGCGCAGTTTCTGGAAGTCTGCAGTTTGAGTAGAGTTCAGTGCTCACTTTTCGGCGTATGAATAAATAACGCCTAAAGCATCCATGATTGGAGATTGCTTGGCAGAACCAGTAGTCGAGAGGTAATCAGAGTTCAGCCTAGTAGATACATCAGGAATGAGTTCTCGAGCTCATCTGCCAGGGCTTGAAGAGTGTAATGGTGGAGAGTGCTTCCTATTGGTTCATCAGTTGAGTGTCTCAACATCATGGGAGGTAGATGACCGATATAGGAAACTGTGTCATATTGTCAAAGATGCCAAAGCACACCAATTTCAGTAAGAAGGAGGTCCTGCCATGTGACTCGTTGTTCGACAGTCTGCCAGTGCTAATGGTCATTGTTCTTTCAAGACGATAAATTATTGTTTGGTTGCGTGTAGTGGAGAGTCAATGATAGAATAGGCTGCAGCAGTAAACCAAATGTGCCCAGATATATTATTCGTCGAACCGTGTTTGAATATCCAAATGTATTGTGACAGATTGCTGTAAGTGCAGGAATATAATTCTGTCATTTTCCAACAATGTATTTGATGTGAGTGTCCCAAGATAGGGAGTCGTCAAGAATCACTCCAAGATATCTTAGTGTAGGGCTTCTGTTGATTTCAACACCATTGATGGTGAATGTTGTTAGTTCATCTTGGCTCTACTCAATCTTTTGAATGTTGAGTTGCAGATATCTTTTGTTCAAGAATGAGATTATCGCTTCTGTAGCTGTTTGTTTGCGTGTCCGAAGCTGATCTGGACAATCAGCTGCAATAAGCAGCAATGTATCATCTGCGTAGCATTGTGAGAAAGCCCACATGTCAGGACCAAAGACTGATCCCTGTGGAAACCTCAACTAAATCTACATGCCAAATTTCAACTTCCTAAATGGTGTCCAGGAGATCCCTGAACCGATTTTCCCTGATTTTTTTAAGTTTTCCAGACCTTGGGGAAATTTTATTTGAAAAACCATGCCATGGTATTTAGACCAATGAAACACCGTTTCGAACACTTTTTGCGTTAGGAACTACAGACAAATAACCTTAGGCTGATTTGGAATTTTTTCCAGAAAAAGGTGATTCGGTTGGTGGGTTAGCAATACAGAAAACGGATCGAATATACATTGAAGTATAACATATATTTTTTTCAGAATTTTTTGATCATTATATGTGACGTAGTCAACAAAAATGTAAAAAAAAATCCTCTTACTTATCAACTACTAGCAAATTACCTTCACCTTTTCTCTAAAGAATTAATGGTAATCAGAACGAAATTTAGAGAAATTATGCGGAACGGAAAAAACGCAGATGTGATTTCTCAACATTTCCCAAAATTTTGAAACTTTCAAGCCCAACAGAAAACAGGTTTTTCATGCTGGTGTTCAGGTTCTGTAGGAATCTACACGCAATTCGTACACGCTTATTAATACCATTTTTAAAATCAGATTTCAAATTAAAAAACTATCGCCATCATTAAATACAATGCTGGCCTACTTCACGATGACTACATAACATTACCCATATCCATAAAGGTAAGTAAAGTACATTCGATAAAACACAAATAATAAGTTATCTATTTCTTTGAGATTCGATAAACGCGGCCGCTTATCCAACATAACGGAAGGAAATGTCTTTTTGAAAAGAAAAAAAAAGCGACTTACAAAACGAAACAAACATTCAGAACGTACGCAGACGTGCATACGGTACATACGGTACATACATCAAACATAGAAAGACCTCATACTTACACAGACGTCACACGTACCAGTGTACATATGCATACATAGGATACAGTCTAGTCATGTAATATATGATGGAACATTGAAAAAAAAAAATGAAATCAAATACGAATCGATAGGAAGACCTTCCTAATAAGCAAACAATTTTAATGTAAGTACAAAGTTACCATCAATACTTATCAGTTACTTTAAAGTGACAAATACGTGAAAAGTTACTTAATCGTATTTACAAAGGTTACGATAAAGTAACCTCTATATCTTTCTAGATGTTAACAAGTTGTCGAAAAAAAAAATAAAAATTTCACGTACATTGAATCATCCATCGACGACGCGTTTTTTTTTTTTTTTTTTTTTTTTTTTTCTATATCTTTCTAGATGTTAACAAGTTGTCGAAAAAAAAAAAAAAAAATTTCACGTTCATTGAATCATCCATCGACGACGCGTTTTTTTTTTTTTTTTTTTTTTTTTTTTACATATATATATATACATACAAACACACGACGATAAAATTTTCCATTTTTAAACAAAACATCGCCATAGGTACGTACAAGAAGTAGGTATATATTCACAACACCGAGGCTACGATGCCATTGCGAAACGACAATATCAGCGTGAAAAAAAAAAAATACTAGCGATAATCGTCGACTTTCAACGTTGTTGAAAAATTAAAACAAAAAAGAAGACGAAGAGGAAAGAAATAAGGGGGAAAAAAATCCGTCGCGATACATATTTAATATCGCCGTAGAAAATGAAAAACTCGTTTCGCTAAAGTAGAAATAAAATTAAAGCAAGACACGAAAATGATGGTAAAAGAGCTTTTATGTCTGCTTAACGAAGTCAGTATATTATTTAAGGATCAAGTACAGGCTACGAGCTTAACAGAGAAGGGTGCAAGAAAATAAGGGAGTAAAATGTAATAACAATTTCCCGGGTTCGCGTCGCATTATTCCACTCGAGAAAACTCCGTTCGTGAAATGCACTCCTCTTCAGTTTTCCAGTCAGTCTCATGTGTACGCGGTGTGGTGTGTTGTTTAAAACGGGGTAGATTTTTGAAGGGTGTTCATCACGCCCAGAGATGGCGTGACCAATGAAAATGACAATAGTCGAGTATTCCTATATACAATACCATATATCTACCCATTTTAAAACTAGCTACGTTTGATTTTAGTTTTTTTTTTTTTTTTTTTTTTTTCGTTTTTAATTT
>FIZR01030531.1:13861-28490 GCA_900060175.1 Ferrisia virgata
TTTGCATTTTTTTTTTTTTTTTTTTTTTTTCATTTCATTAACAAACGGCGTCTAGGCGACAGTAACATGACGGATATGAAAATGTTACCAATTTTACATTAGTTGAGGGGTTGATATCTTTACGTAGGGAAAATATGCGGTATTATTTTATTATTAAGTGCTTTTAGATGTACAACGAATGTAGTTTTGATCGAGAGTTCTTTCATAATAAAGTCGACCAATGTACAATATTGTGTTCTTTACTTCGAGCAAATTTGCCTATACCTTCTACTGATTTTTTTTTTTCCATGATAGACCAACGTACGTATTTATATTTAGCAAAACACGACATTACAATAAGGGTTGTGTTGGCGATGGGAGGGGAGCTCATAAAGGCACCGCAGAAAACTTGTTCGAGTAAATGGTTCACATATGAAGGAAGAAATGGAAAATGTATATTTTTTTGTGTGCGGTTAAATTAGGCTTTGAGTAAAAGTTGGATTTTCTCATAACTTTCATTAATCCACATGACCCTATGGAAAATTCTAGTGCAGGTAAATTGATCGTTTTCATTTCAAAATTCAAACAAGGCGCAGATTATTTTTATCGATTCGAGACGGTTGTTTTGCGACACCAGAAAATACTGTTTCAAATGGATGTAGAGCTATTTGTAAAATTTTACAGATAAAAATTAATTTCCACAACTAAAACACAAACATGAGGTTTAAATGTGAATTTAACTTTTTCAGTTTAATATTCTATGTCATATTGTAGAAGAAAACCAGGATATTTAGGGGGGGGGGGGGGGAGTAACAACCAAATCCGTTTCGGGGTTCTAGAAGATGATTCAGACCAAAATGATTTACTCGGCTCAATACTGACTAAAACCGCTCAAATTCAGCCAATACGCTTATAGTAGGAATGAGCTGGATATATATGAATGGGGATGACCTAGGTTTGAAATTCAGCGATTACAAATTTGCCGGAAGGGGTGCTGAGAGGCAAAAATAACAAAAAGTGCTCGTTTCTAAATCAAGTGATGCAGAATTGAAAAATGTTTAAAATATCCAAAAAGTCAGCCTTCTATTAGTGATGGTAGAAAGCAGGCTCCCGGAGCCTGATTAAAGGGAGGCTGTAGCCCAAGACCATCTGTCAGGGCCCCAATTCGGGATTTTAAATCAATTTTCCCAACAGTCCAAAGCGTTAGTCTGAAAAGAAAAGTATTGCGCATGAAAATATCAGGAAAATTCCCTCCAAGCCTCAATACTCTTGGAGGCGCAAACTATTCAGAGGATGAATAAATCGGCTAATTTTTTCTGAAAATACATTATTCAGCCATCAAAACAGATTTTTTTCTGAAAAATTTTTTCCTTCGTTTCGCTCGAGCATATACGGTTTGACTATCAAAGTATCGCTGATTTTGAGGGGAAATAAACATAATTTAAATTGGAAATTTTGCAACCGAGTCGTCTGAAAGCAGAACTCGCTTTTGCCAAGAAAACCGATTTGTATTTTTTTTTTTTACGGATTCTGATTGAGTACTTCAAGATCCATAATCCAACATGTCTGATGTGAATTTCTTACACCATTATTCCTTCATTTGTCAAAAAATTTTATTGTTGTTGGCGAATTTTCTCTAACATTGAAATTCGTTAAGGGTATTCACAATAAGGCAGGATTATTTTTGAATTTAATTTTGCATTTTACCGAAAATTAACTTATATGTCAAATGTGAGTTTTGCTTCCAGATGGCTCAATTGTAGTTGACATTTTGTATGGCTGCCCACCCCTTCCTCAAAAAGTAAACGTTGCATTGTTTTTAAAAAATATTTGAATAAATTCATTTTCATGCCAACGATTTGAATTTCACGTGCTTACTACATTATTGAAAAATTATGTTGATTGGGAGAGGGGTACGGAAAACAGGGGTTTCCAGAGTTGCTCTTAGCCTCGAGCCCTCACGCATTCTTAATCTTCGCCTGCACCCTTTTGACAGTAAAAAAGGTAGTTCTGCACATGACTCCTCCTCCTTCTTGTGACTAACGGTGCTGAAATTTGGCACAAAAAGGATCGAAATTGGAAAAAAAGACATAAATTTATGTGAATTGAGAAGTACTAATTTTAAAATATCAATTGCGACGAAACTGAGTGCATTTTGTTTGAAATCTCATTCAAGCTAACGCATCAATTTTTCATTTTGTTCAGTTCTTATTGAAGCCATTTGGGGGGGGGGCGGCTAGATTTTGAAAAAAAAATATGAGGTGGTCTCATCCTACGACAATTATCGTCTGGCAGGAATTTTGCAAACAATTTTCACAAAAATAGAAAATAGAATGAAGCATTAACGAAGTGAGGGCGAAAATTTTAATACACATCAAAAGAGAGCAATTTATAAAATGTGTTTTTGCGCGTTTTTCAGTCCCTATTATTTCAAATAGGCTTTGAAATTGGTTTGTAAACATTTCTGGGCAGGAGGGACTAAGTATAGTCTTCCAGCCCTCCTCTCCCCTGAATTGGGCCAATGGCACCGAAATTTTTCTCAACGTACTCTTGAAATGTTGCTGAAGACAGAATTCTACATCAATCACCTTTGTTTTCATCAAATTTGAACTCGACACTCTGTAAAATGAACAAAATCTCGAAATCTAAAAACAAACAAAAAATTCTGAAGTTTGAGGACTTTTTACGCGTAGGTAATGGCTTATAAAGAAAATTTATCGAGTCGCCCGTACGAATATAGCTCACTTCCACGCGCAATCCGTGGGAAATATGAATACTCGCCCAAAAACTGCGTTATACCAATTTAACAATTCCGGAACCCATATTATTGCTCGTTTGGGGCTCAAGAATTAAAAATTGTCATTTTCATGTCTTTACACATGAGTTACACAAAATTTCAATTTTTACCCTGATACTGAACTTGAAGCTCTGAACGAGGCCGAAGAAAACGACGAAAAACGCGCTTTTTTATGACTTTAAATATTTTTGAGCATGTTGCACCCCCCCCCCTCTTACCCTCTTTGAGCACCTCAAGAAAATATATGTTAAACATAAAAATACGACCAAACTTTTAAAAATAATTCCAGTCGTGGTTCCCCTCCTCCATTTTTTTATTTTTTAAATTTTCAACCTCCCTTCCCAACCCTTTTTTAGATATTTAAAAAAAAATTTGAAAACGTTCTCGCATATACACCTACCTGATAAAAATTAGGTGTAAAAATCCGAAACTTTTTGGACCTACCCTTTTCCCCTCGAGTCGAAGTGGGGCGAACGAGTCAAACAATTTTTTAATGTGATTTTAGATCAAAACCAATACTTTGGGTAAGTTTAATCCCAATCGGCGACGGGACGGATTGCACCATCTTATCGTAGGAGAGCCGATTTGTAGACAAAAATAAACACGAAGGACAACACATCGAATGCCAGATCTCACATCGCGAAGATGGCACAAGCGAGAATATGGAAAAGAAAAGGTAAAAAATTCTGAATCGGATATAAAAAGTAATGATTTTATTCAAATAATTCTACAGGAACACGCCTTTAAACATGAATGATATTTTGTTTTAGATCTCGTTCGTTATCGTTAAGATTATTTTCGTTTTTTTTTCCTCTAATAATTCCAAGTAACTTTATGAAACTTTCATTATCTCCCCCCCCCTCTCTTGACCAAAAATTTCGAAAAATTATCATCTTTATGCCAATTTTTCTTCACGAAACTGTTGAAAATGTGCCTCTCCTTCGATAACAAAATCTAATTCTTTTAAAATTTAGCCCTCGTTTCGCTCAAGGATATGTTTAATCAGATTTTTACTTCATTTTTGCGGATACAAACTCCGAAAGGCGGTACCGATACCATAGGCATTTGTCAAAAAAAATTAAAACCCTTTCCAACTATATTGGAAAAGAGTTGAACCTTCCCCCTGACTCTTGGGACATTCTTAGCAACGTCCATGAGTGGGTAGTACTTGACTTACACACGAGACATAAAAAAATTCGGCAAAAAGATAAAACGATCGCTGAAAAATTGCGATAGTAGCATCAAATGTCTCTAGACTTTGGGGTAAGTAATTTTTTGTCGTGACAAATTTCTAAGCCGAGGAATTTTTTCAAAACTCGACACAGACACCTTTTTGTTTCCCTTTGTACAAAATGTAGACATCTGAATGAACACGTTCAAGTTAAAATGATCCGCTCGTTTTCTTTATATGTACTTATCACTGTTGTAATACAATACACACACATTTCACATCTTTTTTTACTTTCAACACTGACGACTTTTTTTTTTTTCATTTTTTATCCGGAATGTTGCTGAAAACCATTAATCATTTTTCTTCTATTTAGATATATCAACGAGCTTATGACTTGTATGATTTTAGTATTGTTGTATAACGAGATAGATATATTTTAATCGTAGTATATTTGACGTTTCGTCGTCGTCGGTTAAATTTGTTTATCTTCGTGTTCGAGTTTGGGGTAGTTTTCATTTTCTTAAAGGTTCTTTTTTAAAATATGAATAAATAACTAGGTAGGGCAGATTTACTTGTTGGATAATCAATTAATTTAAAGTTGAAGTAATCACGTAGACATTGGTTTGATGAAAATTATCCTACCAATGTAGTAATTATTTGTACGAGTAAAAATCTATCTATCCGATGAAAAACAGTCAACATGATAAAAATTAAAGATTGATGTTCATCTTTCGATTACAAATAATACAAATGTAATTTTATTATGGTCTAACATGTTTGATAAAAATTAAAAGGTAAAAACGAGAAGCAAAAATCAACCTGTGTTGTCTTGGTTAAACGTATAGTTACTCGTGTAGTTACATAAACCTACCCACACGTTAAGTGAACCAATCTAGTTTACAAAGGAAGTTGATTTTGGTCGAATGTTGATACGTTATAAATACACCTCAGCTACTTGTTACTCGATCAGCGGATATACGATGAAAATTGAATTTTTTTTTAGTCAAAATACGTACATAGAATAAACACGTGTGAAATTAATTCACCGCGAATAATGCATTTGGTCAACGCAACGTACACAAGTCAAGCAAGTTGACCAATGAACCCGAAACGAAAACGAAGCCGCCGAAGGAAGCGAAGGAGGCTTTATAAATGAATGGAAGGTGTGCTATTCAAAGCAACAAGGCAACCATATACTAGATATTTAACATGTACCCAAACATGCACCTACAAATTTTAGAACTGGCACAACTACCTCGTCATGTCATTAATGTGGGTACCAAAGGATAAAAAATTATGTCATTCGGAAACATACTATAACTTAACCCAACTATAAGGTTTTATACTAGGGTGAGGGTGAATTATCGTTGGTCTAGAGGTACCGAGGGGTATTGAAAAAGAAAAAAACAACAACAACGTATTCGTTTTATCGACTGATCCATTATAATATTATTTATAATCGCGATAAAAGGAACGGGCTACAATGCTTCATCAAAGACCAGTTAAACTCGATAGCTACCTATTTTTGTTTCTTATCCGATCACCGTTTAATTGTATTTTCTTAACTGGCTGGAAAAAAAAGAGAAGAAAAAAAAAAGTTAATTGAAACGCCATCCCCGCTAATTAACGTGGGCAGCATGAAAAAGGAGTGTCATTCTTTTCCCTCAGGGGTGAATCTTTTAATTCCTTTTTACCGTCTCATTTATTTATTCTTTCCTTTAACGATCTAATTATTTGCTTAACGTTTTTTCCATTTAATTACCAAAAAGGACTTTTTATTTTACAGTGTTTTTTTTCCTTCTCTCTATAACGGCGTTATTTTCAAAAGAGTTTTTTTTTTTCGTTTTTGTTTTTTGGTTAAAGGCATTATTGCGTTTAGGTTTAATTATTCCACTATAGCAATTCTACAATATAGTTTTTCGTTTCAGTTTATCTGCTCGATAGATTGTTCAGCATCAAAGGAAATTAATCGAGTTGGTATTACGTACCTATTTAATGGACCATTGCAGCATTTCAATTTTCGTAAACTATACCCAAGTATTCGATTTATAGCATTTATCGCACGTAGTACAAAGAAATGATGTCATATTTCGATTTTTTTTTAGTCTGATTTCCTACGTCATATTGCCATTGAAAGTCACGCTATTATCATTTATTGACTGACAGAAGATGAAAAAGAAGGAAGAGGGGAACAGAGCAAATTCCGTTTCGTAGTCTTAGAAGACCATTACGATCATTACGATCATTTTTGGCCACGTCAAATATTTAGTTTTATTTATCTCCCCTCCCCCCACCCAATAAAAATCATTTGTTCAATTCGATACCGACCAAAATCGATCAAATTTGGGAAATAGGCTTAGATTAGTGGAGGATTTGATACTGTGGAGTGGGGATGATCTTGAGTCAAAATTTAGTTATCCCCAAATTGGGAGAGGGGGAACTGAGGGGTCAACATTGCAAAGATTGTTCCTTTTTGAGCCAATCGATACAAAATCCAAAGTTGCATACTTTATCCAAAAATTAGCCTTTTAGGTCAGTTGGGGGGGGGGGAGGTATGAGGGGTTTCACCCTTTTTGATCTTGAAAAACGGTTGTTCCTTCCCCACGTCCTCTCTAAATTGAGTTAGGAAATTTAAATCTGGTATGTGAACTTGGTAGAGGACCATAGATGTATCTTTTGGGTGTTTCGACTTTTCAAACCCCTTAGCGCCTCTTTACAGCTTGGAAATGTGTTTTTTTGGTCGATTTGTATTATTTTCTCAGTTTGTTCCTCGCAGAACTCTCCTCTAAATTGAATTAGGGAGCTGATATTTGATAACTAGATTTCATATATGTAGGTCTTACATGTGCCCTTTGGGAGTTTTGACTTTTCAACGTCATTGCACCACCTCGGCCCTCACAGCCTCGAAAATGTAGTTTTTGGTCGGTTATTCTTCTTTTTTGATTTTGTTCCTCGTATAACTTCCTTATCTGCCGAGCAAATGGTGTGGGGAAATGTAGTATCACATGACACAGTTCTAACCTAAGAGTTTTGGCAGCAAAGATGTCACACTTCTGGCAATGCTTCAGCCAATCAGAGATCACTAAATATTTGCCAAACTCATGACAGTGATATTGAAATTGTGATGCAATTGTAGCACCCGGATGACTCCAAAATGACTTTTTTATAACATGGTTATGACGTTACTGTGACATATTAATGACATGTATTGGACACACCAGTGACATGTTTTTGACGCGATAATGGCACATGTCTGACAAGATAAAAATGTCATGTTTCTGACATATTTTATTTTCCGTTACACTGAATAGCTATACATATTAAGGTATTAATTATTCACTTTTTTATTTATGTCAACTGATAAATTTTTTTAATTTCATTTTCCGGTGGTAGGATTGAAATGTGGGACCTCTTGGGTAAAAATGGACATCTCTACCAACTCATCTACCTAGGCAGTTTGTATAAGAAGGCTTAAAGGGCATTAACTACTGAATTTTTCGTTCCTGACAATGACGCGACATTTAATTGACGAGGTATTGGAACAATGATGGTACACTATTTGACCTAATTATGACACTTATGTGACTAAGAAGTGGCATGCTTCTGACAACAGTGTAAAATTGATTTGACACTGTTGTGACACGTTTTTGACGCTGCTTGGGCACATTTTGACACAATTGAAGTAGGTTTTTGACTTTCTTTTGGTAGAACACTACCGTCATATTAATGACATCTGATGTCTTTTTGACTTGACTGTGACACATATGTGACTTAGCAGTGACACACTTCTGACAACATTATGACACCAGTTTGACACAATTGCGGCGTGTTTCTAACACCATTTTGGCACAGTTTTGACTCAGTTGTGACATACCTTTACTTTGATGTGACAGATTCCAGATCGAAATATTCCAGAGCTGTGTCAAAAATATGTCACAATTATGTCAGAGATGTGCCAAAGTAGTGTCAAAAGCATGCCACAACTGTGTCGAAACGGTGCTTTAACGTTTTAATAACACACCATTATCAAGTCCCATTCATACCATAATAAACAACAAAGCAACAGTCATATGACACATTTGTGTCACAATAGAGCTACACAATTTGCGTCAGGAATATGACATTCGTAAGTCGTAAACGTGTCAGCTGAAACATCAACTTCATGTTATATTTGTGCCAATACAATATAATCTTACAAGCATCAGAAATATGTCATTCAAACAACATTACAGTTCTAACAAAGATGCCAAACTTATAAAATATTTGTACCATGTTAATGCAAACAAATATGTGTCAGAAGTGTATCGAGTATCAGTTTTTGCATTTTGGTACTAGTTTTGCCACAGTAATGGTTAACTACTTTGGTTCCAGTTCCAATTTCGATATCGGTATTAATTTTGAATCGGTTTTTAGCAGTTTTAGGTTTCGGTTCGGTATCAATTCAGCAGCACTGGCTTTTTGCATATTTCTGAATCAAGTTCACAACAGTAAAGAAAATATCTTTTCAGTTCATGAAAATTCGGCTCAAAAAGCATCGCATTGCGATGCTTTTTTTATTATTATTTTTTAAATTTATAAAGTGCTACTTCAACAATAAGTTGGCAATTGCATGATGAAATAAAAAAAAAAAAAAAAAAAAAAAAACCAAAAAAAAAAAAAAAAAAAAAAAAAAAAAAACCAAAGACGGAAGCGGAAGAGGTTACAGTGCATCAGATGGTGCCACGCCGCGCCGAGCTGGGATGCAATCGACTACACGACACGACGCTTCGTTTTTCGCTGAAATTTCGAATTGTTCTTTATAGTCGACACATAGGGTTTAAATAGCAATGGGTTATACAGCGTGTACCGTGTATTACGTACTACGTACTACGTACGTACACGATTATTGTCAACGAAGACCGCGCGAGCGGAGGACGTCACTCCCTTACTTGAAATATATAGGATAAGTGGAATATTGCAATAACGTATTATATCATCCCTCTTTCGCGCGAAAAGATTATCATTGTACAGTTTAATATGAGAAATGAAAATAGTAATAAAAATGACAGAGCCACAACATTAATAAATAAACAGTAAGAGAAGAATAGAAAATTAATGTCGTCAATGGCACAGTTTAAATAATACGTACTTGGGAGACGGGTATTAGCATTTTGGCACATTATCCGCATACATTTTATAGAATGCATTAATTCCTTGTTTCATTTCGCAAATGCATTTCACCCGTAGTTGCGGTTCGCTTTTAAAACGTGCTCGATGCTGGTAAAGCGACGACATTTTAATTTGAAATCGAATTTGTATATTAAATGTTACAGTCGCTGTCGGGTTCGCTTTAATCGATGCAGTTAGCAGGGGCACACGAATGAAGATATAGTACACGCTTATTAGTAGGTAATGATCAAGCGTTTAGGCTAAATTCTTATTTTTACTGACAAATAAACACAAATAAGGAATCGAATCACGTTGAGTAGGAAGTAAATTTCGTAAAAAGCGAAGACTTCAAAATAAAATCAAATCAGTAAAAAATATAAACCGGATGAAAATAAAAATTTTTCAATTGTAATAAATTTTGAAGAAAAATTGATTTTGCCCGGCCCATTATTTCGAAATGGTAAATTTTGAAAGTTTGCCTCTTTTTATTTCCAAAACAATGAAGGCTGTGGTGGAGGAGGACACAAGTCGAAACTGTGTGGAACATAATACCTCGTCAGATAAGGTGAAAACAAAGGACCAAAGTTTCAGTGTGCAGCCAACAGAGAAGAAAATTGAAAAAATTGAAAAAAAAAAAGGTTACATTTGCTGACAAAAATATTGGAAACCACTGAGTTTGGAAAAAAAATGTCACATCAAAGAGCAATTCATGAAAAAGTGAAGACCTTCACGGAAAGAAATGGTCGTAGATATTGAACGCGATTTGGAATTTGGATTTCAATGTCATACGGAGACTCATTACAACCAACGTAAAAAAAAATTGAGCAAAAATTTTCAAAAATCAACACCATGTAAAATAATTTTTTTATTATTGATAAAGGTTCAACATTGAGCAAGAATAATACCAAGAACTGCATTTTTGAAACTATGAAGGGGTGCAATGAGGCTGAATGATCAAAACCTCCGAAAGGCACATCTAAGATCTCTACTAAATGTACATACGAAATTTCAGATTTTAAGCTGTATTTGGAGGACAGATAGGCGAGGAACAGCCTTTTCTCAAGGTCAAAAAGGGGAAACCCCTCATATCTCCCCTCCTGGTTGACCTAGAAGGTTGATTTTTGGATATGTTATACAACTCTGAATTCTCTATAAAGATGTACTTTTGTGTTTTTGGCCCCTCGGCACTCCCTCCCTTAAAATAGAGTAAAACTGAATTTTGACTCCAGGTCACCCTCACTCATACATATCCAATTCACCACTAAATTGAACCCAACTATAAATTTCAAGAATTATCGGTCCATGAATCGCGTTTTAATTATTAATTTGGACCAAAATTAATTTTATGCATATGCACCCCCCACTAGCCCCACCCCCTTAAGTCCAAAGTGCAAAACAGTGTAGGATTCGTACAATCGTGAAATTTTATGGTTCTATCCCACGTCCCTCCTCTTCTATTATGTAATTTTTCAAAATTTCAATTTAGCAGTAAAATTTAGTCAGTAATGTACAACTTCACAGCTCGAATTTACTTTATAGTCCGAATAAATGACCTTTTTTTTCTCAAAAAAAACTGAAAAAAACGTGATTTTTCAATTTTTAGACCTTTTTTGAACCCCGTTTGGCAGTTTTTTGGCAGCACTTTGGGCCCGGCCAATTGGCATATTCGGATTCAGCGTGAAAAATGCTATCAAATGGCACCAGTTTCATCCATCAATCTTTTGGGGGAAAGTTCACAAAAGTTCTGAGCTTTTGACTTTTCAATGTGCTTAAAGATAACAGTTGCGGATCCGCAGACTGGTAGTTTTGAAAATAGGTATACATATCTTAACTTTTGGAACCCGTCTCAAATTTCAACCTCTCGGTACTTTTTTTTTTGGCTGGGCTCTTGGACTACTCAAAGAGAAGCGCAATACTGAAAATTTGTCACTGTTTTGCTTCAAATCAGTTTTGATATGGATATGACTTGGTTCTGAGGGTCATTCTGTGAAAACGTTACGTTTTCGATTTTTGGACTTTATGTTAAAATGTTAACATGGATATGTCTCAAGGATTGGAAAGTTTGATAAAACTCACAATGAAGATGAGTATGGCTCAATTTTGGACTTAATGATGAAATGTCTGAGTTGAGTATTTTATTTTAGATTTGAAGTTTTTGATCAAAAACTCGCGATGAAAGATGATTATAAAAGATTTTTGCCCTTTACTCAAGTTGAAATGTTAAAACTCACGATAAAAGATGGTAAGTAAGAATGATTTTTGTACTTTATGTTTGAAATGTCCACACGAAGAAAGATTATTATGAGTGACTTTTGGACTTTTATGTTAAAATGTAACGTTTTGATTTTTGGACTTTATGTTGAAATGTCTGAATTCACATGAATATGTCTTAGGCCTGGGGGTCATTCTGTGAAAACGTTACATTTTCGGTGTGATATTTATGATTTCTGAATTTTATGTTGAAATGTTAACATGGATACGTCTCAAGTACAGGAAAGTTTGATAAAACTCGCAATGAAAGATGAGGATGGCTGATTTTTGGACTTTATGTTGAAATGTCTGAGTTGAGTATTTGATTTTTGATCAAAAACTCGGCATGAATGATGATTATAAAAGATTTTTGGAATGTTAAAACTCGTGATAAAAGATTATTACATCTTAATGGATGAAAAAAAATGGATTACTTCAGCACTTAATGTTGTAATATTGACACAGATGTCAATTAAAAAAATTTTTAAATGTGTGATGTTTTTGATGCAAAGTTTTTGATTTTTTTTATCATTTTTGCACTTGATATAAATTTAACCAAAGATAAATTATACAGGCTTAAAAAAAAAATTTAAGAAATTCGTTATAGAGGGTATGAAAATCATCATAAAAAAAATTGTGAACTTATCAATCGTTTTCAGCAGCACTACATATCCATGATGTACTACAATTTTCCCTAAAAGGGAAAATTGCCTAAATTTGTTTCATAAGCACAATCTGCCATTTTCAGTGAAGTATCAAGTCTGTGTTGATAATGTTTTATGACCTGGCTTTGGTAATGCCAAACTGGCAAATTATTTTGGTTGTAATGCGAGCTCAGTACTCTACAATACCTACATCATAATTTCTATGGGCATATTTATTTCATTACTATAACATTATATACTTCATTTAGTAAAACAATCCACACTTGAAAAAAAAGATAAAAAAATATAATTCTATAAACTGATTCAACTTACTAAGATATTACGAATAGTTACAATCAATCTTTAAAGATTAGATTCCTGTGACTGGTTTTATGCTCTACACATATACTTTTGAGAGGTTCTTTAGCTAATTTAGAATCATTCATATTAAAATAATATGACAAATTTACATCAAGGAAGGAAACAAGTACATTTCAATAATCTTTAGGCCTAGTTATAGTTACAAGCACCATAACATTACCTATTGAAACTCGACAATCCCGATTTAAAACATAGGATACTTCCATTGAAAACAAGAATAATAATAATAATAATAATAAAGTACTCATCTATGCATTCACAACATAATGTGAGACTAAATCGCAAAAAAAACACTCATTATCGATCTGTACTGAATTGTAATCGTGCATCTGCTCAAAATCGTGCGCAAAAAATTAATTATAAGGTGGAAGATCATAGGAAGAATGGCCTAGGATGCCAATATGTATTGTGTTTTGTAGCCGGGCTGCGGTTAATGTGTTTTTTTTTTTTCGCGGTGTTTATTTATCGTAAACGTGCAAAACATTTAAGCGAACAGAAATTCATACCGGTTGGGTAACAACGATTTAGGTTTCTTTTATTTATTTATGTAGTATTTTTTTTTCCACTTTATTTTAGCCATACGTGGTAAATAGTATGCAATAATTATGCTAATACATCTGTGTGCATGCTCCCTTTCGTGGTAAAATTACAATTCGTAGCTGAAAGTTTCTGCTCTCCCTGCCATATAAACTAATATATACCTAATTGAATAGCTGGGAATTAAATTGAAGTGTAAGTTTGTTTCCGATATACATAAAGCGCTTAACTTGAAGTGTCTTCCCTTTTCGAATGTTGTATATAAAGTTTATTGTAGTCGGTTTACGATGCAGAACCCACAACGATCGGTTTCGAACCAGAGCGAGGGAATTCAACATTGAAAGAAACTATTACTATTCTCTCATCGCGTGTTTCCCTACAAATAAACATTTACGATCATTTACCGGCGTTTACGAGCCGTATAACTTAGGAGTTTGTCTTTAGTATAATTCTCCGCCGTATTTTGTATTCTGGTTTCGAAGATATTTAACTTTATTCCTGATTTAATTGTATCGGTTTTGCTCGGCGATAAAAACCGTGTACTCGAGATGCCATTTTCTATATACTTATACATACCAATCGTGTACATTGTATTTGCAATTTAAAGATGTCTGAAAAAAATTCGAAACTGTTGTTCAGTATTACAAAAAAAAAAAAATCAGTAAATCACCGGTAGTGAGACACAAAAAATGAATATGAATGCAGTTACAACTTTCAGTTAAAATTGCATCGGAAAGGGTATTCCCCGATAAGTATAGCGAAATACCCTTGATCTCAAATTTTCAAAATTTTCACTAAACATCATTGGATGTACCTAAAAAAAATTGAAAAAAGGTTTTTTTTTTGGATAAAATTCTCCATTTACGCGTATTTGAGGAAAATTATGATTTTAATCTAAATTTTTAGAGAAATTATAGATCTATGAACATGAATTTTTGCAAAATTGACAAAAGATGACTTTGAATTATTGCAACTGCGGACCCTAGGGGGGCGCATAAAATTTTTTCGCTTAAGCACGTGTTTTGATAACTATATGATTTTTTTCAATTTTTTTTGAGATTTGGGCTGTTTTTAAATTCTTAAAAAATAGGTCAGATTCACTATTTGAACTCAATTAATACTTTATTTTTGACATTGTTGAAGGGGCAAAAATTTGGTGACAGCTCTGCATTAAAACAAGTTATTAACTCAGGTCAAATAGTGAATCTAACTTCATTACCGTATTCAGGGGGTTCGATTTATGCGAAAACGTCATCAACATCACAAACCTATATATTGTCTCAAATTTCGAGGTGGAGGTGCCCCAGGGCCTTAAAACGGGTCCGCAAAATTTCGGTGCGACTTTCCTATGCTTTTATACCAACATATATAGTAAATATATAAAATTTCAAAACTCTTTCGTTATAAATTGTTGTTAGGTATTAATAAGGAAGTCGCCGCCTAATTGCAATACGGTAATTATGTTCCTTAGCCAAAATTTTAATAACAAAATCTGATATGAAATTTCACGTTGAACAACTTTACTTCCATTCATTTTTAGCGTATTATTCACTATATCTGAGAAAAACGTATTTTTGAGCATTTTTTAAGTTTTTAAGAATGGCTCAAATCTGAAAAAAATTGAAAAAAATGTCTAAAAATTATAGCCATTAAAACACATACCTTGTCAAAATAAGTTACGTGCCCCCCCCCCCCCAGGGTCCTCAACTGCAACAATTCAAA
>FIZR01030537.1:0-14383 GCA_900060175.1 Ferrisia virgata
CGGCGGTGGTGGATGCGGCGACGGTGAATAACATAACGCGTTTGTTTCGTTTTTTGTATTAATTGATAAAAAGCCTACGTGTCGTTTTTTAATAATGGTGTATATCGCTGCACATTTACCTTCAAAAATGAAAATCTTTCTCCTATTTTTTTTTCAAAAATGACTAAATATTTTTTTTCTTCAATTGATATTTTATTTCTACATATAAATGCAACCCTTGGGGTGACCACATAGGCAGGGATATTCAGCCAATTGTCATTTGCTTATGGCTTTTGGCTTAAGCTTATTTTTTTATTAGCTGAAATGAAGCTGGTTTTGGCTGATGAAATTTTATGGGGAAACTTTTATCATTTTATTTTTATTTTTAACAATTGACAATGTGTGCAATTTCAATGAAAAAAAATCAGAATGAAGGAAAATCATTAGCTTACCATTGACTGGCTATTGGCTTTTAGCCTAAACCTATTGGCTTTAGGCTTTGAGCTTTTGACTGGCTGGTAACCTTTGTTCTTAGGTTGCATCGATTTTTGCAAATTTTGGAAAATTGACTACGAGTTGTGCTTAATAGTGTTGTCAAATGTCTTCAAACCAACGTGACTGAAATTTCAGCCCTCAAAATTCAAATTTATCCTCCCTAGCTGAAGCTCAAAGCTGAAAAAATGCCAAAAATTGTAAAAAATTTTAAAAAAATTTTAAAAATTTCATTAAAATTGGGTTTAATACTGTTATTCATAATCCAAATAATCAACAACGTTAATTTCTCATCTCTACCCTCTTTTTAAAGGAGACCAGAAAATAGTTATTTTTAACATTAAAATATTTTAAAATAATTCGAAAAAAATTCAATTTTGAAAAAATTTTCATTGATATAGATGTAGTTTAACCTACTTGATACATTTAAGTGATCAGGGACATTTTTTTCACCTCTACTGATTTTATTTGAAGAATAAGAAATCAAAGGAAATACCGTATTTCTCATAAAATGAATCTATTTAAGGACCACTAGAAAAAGTAAAAGAAGAGCAAAATTGAAATGGACTTGACTGCTGTTTGGTTTTAACATGTTCAATTTTTTTCTATGAATTTTCAAAATAAGCGGCATGTTTGGGTAAAAATGAAATTTTGAAAATATCATATCTCAGCCCCTTCAATTTTTCGGTTATACTAACCATTATACATGTAAGTCTTATGAGTTGACCTTTCACTAATATAAGGATGGAGAGGTTAATGCAGAACATCCGGTACATAATACTTAGTTTTGATATTAGAGGAGAAAATGAAATTAATGGCAACAAAAAAAGAAGAACTTATACGTTTAGGTGTTTAAATACATAATTATTAGAATCGGAATAGTAGCAAGACCCTATAAAATATGTACTTACCTACGTATACAAGCTCTACCCAAACACCTTTAAACTTCATTCATCCTACGGTGAATATTTCTTCGCATTCTAAACACGTCTTTGGATGATGTAATGCAACAGAAACCGTTTTTATTGGTTTTTTTTTGCAAACAAAAAATAAACAAATATGAAATAAATAAAAAAAATAATAATAAAACAGTAAATGTTGCCTACAGTTGAAACCATTAATATCCAGTATGTCATACTCCATAAAGAAGACATTTTAATATTTCATTCGAGACGCGGTAAAAATAAAAAAAAATACAACATATCATTTCAATTTTCGAAATACCAAGTTGTATGAAGTTCGTTATTAAAAAATTCCATTACTTTAAGTGCTTAGAAATAATTCGTCATACCGTAGCTAACTCTCGTTAAAGCAATTATCGTGAACACAGTTTCATCGCTCCCATAACAAAGTATATGTATTCCATGTCTATAGGTATCATCTATTCGTATATTTACAAGCTAGAATCTTAACAAATAGATGTTGAAAATATAAATTTGTATGGTTTTGTCTTTGTTTTTGTATTTTTTTTATTCATAAAAAATGGGCACAGTTTTTTGCATGAAAAAAAAATATATATATACAAATAGCGGGTATACCTCTATTAAGTTTAAAATATTAAAAAATTGATTTTTTTTATTGCTTGTGAGTGTTACGATTACGAACGGTTTACTAAAAAAAAATAATAATAATAATGATACTAACAAACTCAAAAGGGATTACAATGAGTTTTGATAAAGCAATGACGTCTATTTATGAATTTGAAATTTTCACCACTAATGTAAGTAAGTAGGTATTTATGTAATTTATACTTTTTGTTGTTGGCTTTCAAATACGCTGGTATAATGAACTTACTGCGCTTAAGCGAGATCTTTCTATTTTATTATCATTCAAAACCTAGATTTTTATATAATTTAACGCAAAAGTTAATTTTTGAAACAATTTATATCTAAATTATTTACCGAAAAACTTCATAAATTAATTTAATGTATAAGTGTGTATAGATATACTGATACAATAAAAACTGAAATAACGATAGACGCCACGTCACATAAAAATCTAGATGATTGAGAAATTATTTCTGTAAATTTTAACCACAAAGTTACCAGCAAGTTGATTTTAAATTGAATTATCAAATTCGAAATTTAATGTCCTTATACTGAAAATTTTAGTACGGAAACGACACAATAAAATTTTTCAGGGACTTGAAATGAACATATAAAATTACCGACGTTATTTTCTCTTTTTGTAGATTCAACTTTATAGCTTGAATTAAAATTGGGTGGAGAAATTTTTATTATAAGGTTATTATTTCCTTCTTTCTTTTTACCAGATTATATTTTGTATTATATTGAATAAAACTTACAATGTTTTATTTCTTTGGTTTTGAGAAAAGCAGTGAAAAAATAATAAGAAAGAAACAACTTGTGGTGTCGAGGGTATAAGTACCTACGCAAGTACATACTACATTAACCAAAAACTAAACAGCAACTTGTTCAAACTAACCAGCTAGCGTAGAAAATTCAGTTTATAGTACAAGGCTTCCTGTGTAATTTAATGTGCAGCACATTAAGAGTAGCTAAGCAGTTTGAGCAGTAATCACCTATAAATCTCTTGATTCAAATTCCATATCTCAAATAGATAAACAGGTGCAAATTATGAAATGATACAATTTTTTTGAAACTCGATCTTAAAATATGAGCTAGATTTAGTTGTATCTCTCTCTATACGCGTTAAGGATGTACACTTACATGAAATGTCGATTCGAGTAGGATATGCTTTTGTTACCTTACACGTCCTACGCCTTGTTAATCTTAAAGAAAATATAACTGTCGAGTAAGTAAAATACCTTTCAGACACCCTAAGTTTCAAGTTTTAATTAAATCAAATACCTACTCGGCTACTTGCTGTTGCTGGTAACGTTAACGTTTAAAATATCTGCAGACCAGAAGCAGAATTTCGTGGCTTTAACTGGTACGTCTCACGAGAATGAAATGTCACAAAAACCAGCGGTCACTGATTTATAATCCGTATTCGACGACATCTAAAAAGAAGTTTGGTTACAAAAATAGCGAAATCCTACAATGGTTAACAAAAAGTACACTACGAATCTATTGGGAAAGCGAAGGTTTACGATATCGTGTGTTTATATGTGCGCCATGCTCTCAACTCGCGAAATCGAAATTAATTATTTAAAAATTTATTTGAACGGGCATGTGCTGTTGCCTATTTTTTGGTTTCGGTTCGTTTTTTTCCCTCTTATTTCAGTATTTATGTGCCAAACAAAGTTTCATCGGATGTCTAAAATTCACCTCGTTTTTCAATTCTTTGTAAATTTAAACGGACGAAAGCACATAAGTTATATATGACTGTTTGACCGAAGTATTTTTTCTTTCTCGAATTTTAGTTGTAAGTTATATACTTATAGTCTTGTCGTATTGAATGTAAAATTTGCAGCGCTATTTCGAGTTACCGAGCCTTAAATAATGTCTCCAGTTTTTTTTTTCTCACGATCATGTTTCTTTTAAAATAATACACGTATTAACTGAAGCTGTGTCGTTGTCAAAAGAAATTTGTAGGTTTTCGAAAAAGATGACCTTTGCGACTTATTTAAATTTTCTCATGCACCTACCTACCTAAACCTAAGTAAAATATGACTTTTTTGCTTCATCATCTACTAAAAGAGATGCAATGAATCGAATTTTTAGTTGGATTTTACTTTTGGTAGTTCACTGTGCTAGACGAATCTACGAGGAAAAACACGTGGATCATGTTTCTAGGAGCATTTAATATCTCAGCTGTTCTACTTCTTTCAACCACTATACTTGTAACGATAAATTTTATCTATCACGTACAATATTATAAAATGTAAAAAAAAAAACATCTTCTGCTTTAATACTATATCGTCTGTGTCCAGTGGATACATCTATAGTTATACAACAAAAGTAATCAACAATTTTGCGTTGATATTTAGCATCACAAACCTTTGTATTTACATTCAATTTCAAACAGAAAGTGTAGCCGGCTAATTCTTTTTTTAAAGCTTTAATTATTGATGTACGAGAGCATTGAAAAAAAAAACGTAATCTTTTCAACTTTCATTAGCGAACATTTTCGACATTTGCATCATTTTAACTTTTGTTTTCTGCTTTTCATCATTTTTTTTTGTTTCATTTTACTTGTGTTTTACATTGGAATTTAATTTTGTAGGGATAACTGATTTTTTTGTTTCGTATTATAGATACTTCATTAAATCTGTAGGTATCTATATTAGGTTGGATCGAAAGAAAACATGCCTCAAATTTTGACCAAACTCACGTAGGTGGTTGAGCTTGAGTTGAAAACCCACCACATAAAATTTTGTTACCCTAGCTCAAAGGGGATGGAACTGTGGGTTCTCAAAGTAAGGTCACAAAAAAACGCGATTTTTCGTCATTTTTGCCCCCTAAACGAAGTGTAGGACCTTGGTCACAGAGCTGAAAAAGTGTGATTTGAGTTTCTACGTCTGCCTGTACCATTGGCATCTCGATTCGATACCACTTTTAACCGCCGTAATAAAAGAGATTTTTACCGGTGAAATGGGTCCAAAAAATTTTTTCAGCTTAGAAAAGTGAATTCCAATTAAAATTTCTCAAAAGTTTTGCGTTGCACGGCAGCCAATTAAAAATTTGATTTTTAAATGTAAATATTAAAAATTTCTCGATAATTATGCCAGTAATTTCAACACCTTGAAATTAGTAGGCTGGCTGCCTTGTAACGTGAAACTTTTGAGCAATTTCAATTGGAATTCATTTTTTTTGGGCTGAAATATTTTTTTGAACCCATTATTAAAGTAAAAAGTTCTTTTGTCACATTTTTTTTTTTTTTTGAAAAACGCGATGCCCATGTCGATTCTTACGATCTGTAACTTTTCAACCCCTTGGTAAGTGGCTATAAGTGGAGTCGGAGACGCAGAAATTCTAATCGTACTTTTTCAGCTCTGTGACCAAGGTCCTACACCACCTTTACAGGGCAAAAATGACGAAATCTCGTGTTTTGTTTTTTTTTTAATGACCCTACTTTGATGACCCACAGTTACATCCCCCTCTAAGCTAGGATTACGAAATTTTGTATGGTAGGGTTTCAACTCAAAGTCGATTACCTATGTGAGTTTGGTCAAAATCTGTGGAACGTTTTTTTTTTCGATCCACGCTAATCTATATACCTTGCCTAGCTTCTTACTTTCTTGTAAAAAAAGATGTTTTATTTGTCATTAGAATTGCATCGATGAGAGTGTAAAATTTGTTCTTGATAAAGTAGGAAGAAATGAAAAAAATATTTCAAAACATAGGTCTCTGTATACGAATGTATTTCAAAGGATCCAGCGAAAATCACAAACGTCCTATTTACTGGGAGCTTGCATAAGAAAGTTAAAAAGTCTCTTGAACTTGACTTGTTAGCCTGATTTTCTATATCATATTGTCAATGAAAACCACGGGTATCAACAAAATCCGTTTAGCGGTCCTGGAAGACCATTAGGACGATTTTTAACTATATCAGATATTTATTTTTATTTTTATTATTTTTTTATCCCGAACATTAAAATCATTTACTCTGCTCGATGCTGACCAAAACTGCTCCAATTCGGTCAATCGGCTCAGTATGGACGTGGGTTTGGTATATATGAGTGGGGATCAACTTGGGTCAAAATTCATTTATACCCTAATTTAAGGGATGGGGTTCTGAGGGGTCAAAACACAAAAATTTCCCCTTTTTAAACCAATTGATAAAAAATAAAAAGTTGTAAAAACATATACAGAAATCAATCACCCAAGTCAATTGGAAGGGAAGATATAAGAATTTTTCCCCTCTTTGACCTTGGAAAAAGGCTGTTCCTCCCCTATCTCCCCATCGAATTGAGCTAAGAAACTGAAATTTGGTATATACACTTAGTTGGGGCCTTACATGTGCCTTTTGGGGGTCCCGACTTTTTAGCTCCATTTTACCAGTTAACAGCCTTAAAAAAGTGGTTTTTTAATAGGTTTTTCTCATTTTTTAGTTTTTTGAATTTGCTCCTCATATAACTCCCCTCCAAACTGGGCTAAGAACTTGAAAGTAGGTATGTACATTTAGTGGGGGCCCTACATGTACCTTTTGGATTTCTAGACTTTTCAGCCTAGTTTTTTGGTCGTTTTTTCTTATTTTTTGAGATTGTTCCTCGCATAACTCCCCTCCTAATTGAGCTAGTGAATTGAAATTAGCCATGTACATTTAGTAGGGGTACGAGATGTGCTTTTTGGGCACCCTGGCCATGGGTGTTTTTTTTAAAATAAGGGTCCAACCTCATATGGGCGTGACTGGTGACATGGAGCTCAAAATTAATGATTAAAGAAGAAATTATTCAAAAATTTAGAAAAATGTTTTTAATTTATGTTCACTTGAGATGGCATCTGAATGTGACTTAAAATTTCGGGCACAACGAGGATTTTTTCAAGGTGGAAGAGAGTATAGAACTTTTGTGAATGAGTAAATCAAAAAGCTTGTAACTGGTTTGAACACGTACTCATGATCTACTTTTAACTTAGGGTTATGTAAGTACCCAGCTACCGATAGAGCGAGTTACCTGTACTGAACAGCGTAAAAAGCAACGAGAACTGCAACGCGAATCCTCAGTAAGACCACCCAAAAAACTACCCTGATGCTATGGGCATAGAAAGCACGCGAGTATCAGCTTTACCCAATTAGGTGTATTGAGGGTGGTAGCACGGTCGATTTGAGGCAACTCAAGATCAATCAATGCATGTATATTCACTCAAAATTACAGTTGATTTATAACTATTCATAATAAAATAGTCCATAAGAGAAAATCAGGTAATTGTGAAAAAAAAAATTTGATTTGTGTTCACTGATCGATATGACAAACTGGCTGAAAAGCTCTTGTGTGATCATCATCTGAGCTCCACTCGATAATAAGCCCTTGCTCAATCACATGAGAGTCCCACTAATTCTGATGATCAATATAATCATTAGCTTGGTTGAAAATAATAATTGAGTGACACTTCACTTAACATTTATTCAAAATGTAAAAAAAAAATGTTTGCATTCTTGAATGTTTTTACCTAGTTTTTGACGATTGCCGTGTATTCAAATTTTATTCTATTTAGTGTTAACAAGTGAAATTCAATAAGCGAACGTTTTAATTCTATGATCATTTTGTAATTTGTACGCACAAACAATTATTTGTTTCATTAATTTATTATTTCGCAGGATATCAATAGCGGCAATCGATCATTGAAATGCACATAAAATTATTCAAGTTTTGAATATCTTCCTCACATTGCAGCATTAAAGTTGCAAAACCATCAAAATTCCAACAGGAAAACACTAAACACCGAACAAAACAAAATACAAAAATTAAAATAATAGGCAGGTAGGTATAATAAATATGCCTAAAATGCGTCGGTAATTCATTTCTGAAGACAAAAGCAAAGAAATGAACACCCTTATTAAATTAATTTGTAAAAATTTTACAAACCGCCATATCGTCTGCTCGTTACGATTAATGCTGTGTTTAATACGCGCGTTTTAATTTTTTTTCCTCGCATTTAAAAAATTTTCAATTCAATTATTTCAGCTTAAGTTTTTGTACACGTTAAAGGTTAAAAAATGGCGAGGTGATTATACGCTAGGTTAATCCGTCGAGCATCTTTTCATGAGGCTAAATAAAACAAGGAAAAAAGTCTAGAGTTGATAATAAAAGCAGTTAAGCGTCAGGTAAAATTCGACTAATGATGTTTAATTTCGACTTCTTTTTAAACGAAATTCTCGCGAACTTTTTAAACCTTTGAATTCGAGTTGTTTTCTTTCTTTCCTTTTCTTCTTCTTTTTTTTTGAAAGTAGTTTTGTAACCTTTGTAAAGTTATTTGCAATTTTAATATACAAACGCGAAAGTCGTAGTTCAATTCAAAACAATTTTTTCAAGTTTTGCAAACGTTGTATTTCTTTTTACAATTTTGATAAATAAATATAATGAAAGATATCGTATCCAGAAGCTATGGTAAAACAAAGTCTTAGGTATCTAAAGGACACTATTTATAATCAATTAATAAAAATCGATTTTTAAAATTTGACAAATTAATTAGGAGCAAAAAAGTACGACTGTTCAACATCGTACTTTTTGCAATTGATTGAATTTTTTTTTAACGTTTAAATTTTATAGAAACTACCGAAAGAACAGTGCATACAGCTTTAAATTAAATTCAACTGTACGAGATCAATACTTATTAACTTATTTTCGCACGTAAAACCACGTTTAGGTTTTACCCTTCTTGTTTTTAATCAACCCAAAATACGTGTACACAACTCTCCTATTTATTTCTCCTACAAATATATCGTCTGGTAGGTAGCTTAACTAAATTCCTCGTAATTGTTTTTTTTTATTTTAATTTTTTAGCTTACTTATGATTTGTTTTCAAATTTTTTCTTCAATCTGAATATTTTTTTAATAATGTCAACTATCTTTTTGTTTTGAGAAATTAAAAAAAAAAATCCACGTTAAATTGCCTGCTTCAAAAGAAATTATGAAACTGTAAATTAGGTTAATTAATGAATAGAGTAGTTCGAAGTATTCATTCGTGATAAATTGGTTCATTTTTAATTTACGATTTTGAATTACTGCTATTTTGAAATTCTTTTGTAAAATTCAAGAATGACGCTGTAATAGGATAAGAGCCTTCAATGAAAATAAGAAAAAAAATAAACAACAGTGAGATTTGAAACATTAAAAATTTTTTTTCATTTATTTTTCACTTCTTACCGGGCGAGAAAAATAAATACATGGGCAGTTTTATTTTCTCTGATTGCAGAGGAAACGAGAATAACATTGAAAATTGGTGCGAATTGACAAGAAAACAAGACATTTAATATACCTATACTTGGATAAAATGAAAATTGAACAAAACAAAAAAAAGAAATCGTCAAATAAATAGGTACCTAGACCCACCCAGTTCATTGTGCTCGAGAGGAATGAATTGAGGTTTGATACCGAGATACCGTTATCGGTTTAGTTGAATACCGGAATAATTTTTGTTAAGCTTTTGAAAAATCCACTGCTTGGAGATGAATTAAGCTATTCATTTCAATATTTCTATGCATAGTAAATACATTCACATTGACATTACTTAAAACTAAAAAAACTGAATTAATCAGATAATCAAGTATCACAATCATAAGTAAGTGCTTACTACTCGACTACCTATCTATTCTAATCAACTACATTCGCTCGTTTTTTTTTTTTTTTTTTTTTTTAATTTTAAATTGAAAATAAAATCGCGAATTCAACGGAAAGATGAACTTGGCTAACAAAGCTTAATTCATTATTAATGATATCATATTAGTAAAAGTAGATATTTGAAAGACTTTCTTTTTAAAGCTGAATATATATTTATTTTTAGAAGGGGTACGAGGCGATTTGAAGTTTTACAAGCGGTCGACTATTTTCATTTTATTGATAAAAAATAGGTACGTACAAACTCGAATCGTTATCGAATTGCGTACCTACTCGATAATTCTTTTGGTTCGATACGTTTTCAATACGAAAGTTCTCGATTTTAATTTTTCTTCGCCTAAAGAGCTGTATTATTTACGTATCTAGTCGCATTCACTTCTTTATTACTACTTAGCAGCCACTTATTTCAAAACAAGTTAATAACATTTCCGATGAAAAGCTATACCTATAATGTATGGTGCTGTAATATGCCTCTTGGAAACACCACGTATATTTACAGTGGCAGAAATGAAAAACAGAAAGAAGAGCAAAGTGAACGAAATAAGGCACATATTATCGCCACACCTAACCAACTTTTCTTCAAAGGCAATAAACTTTGCAGATGTTGCAAGCAATAAGAACGTATCAGCTAGCGAGAAACCTGAAGCAACAATTCTTTCTGGATGTTAGATGATGCCTAAAAACTGTACTTCGCCATGTAGGTACAGTAGGTACATTTACAAAAAAAAAAAAAAAAAAAAAAACAACTTTTTATACAGATTGCTTCTACCGTAATGATTGATGTTACGAGTTGTAGATATCTTTCGTTATTTCTCTTTTGCTGTTCACTTAAAAGATCACTTTGGAGTATTACCTACTCTTTAAAAAGCAGCTTTTGGTTTCCAAATGATGATATTTTCAGAGCCTAAGCCGCTCAAATTGTAAAATAATCGTTCTTTATGATATAACATAATTTGATTTATTTTAAACGGTTTGCGCTTTCCACTCGGTGCCTAAAGTAAGAAAAAAATTATAATTGAAAAGAACTACTTACTATAGCGCGCTCAACACTTTTACCTTCAACTACTGATACCTAAAAAGTATAGAGGATGTTTTCAATTTTCAGTGCAGTATTACCTTTTTAATTTAAAGTATCTTTTTCTCAGCGTTAACCACTCGATTAATTTTGAAATGAATTAAATTAGGTAGGTAGTAGGTATGGTACCGATAATTTATTTATTTCATGTAATATTCATGTGAAAATGTAATTTCCAAATGGATTTGGGTAATACCTTAATCGGGAATATTATCTTTTCACGAAGTTTAAAAACAAATAACCAAAAAGTACCTACGAACTTTATATCCGCCGAAAAAGAACTAAGACTCGTTCATGACCGAATGGTCATTATAGTAACGGTATCTACCTTTACGATGTATGACCCTCGTGTGAAGATGTATTACATGGATGTAGACTACCTCGCGTAATTCGTGACCAGAATGTGTTTGATATTTCCCCCAAAATTTCAGCTACAGCATAGTGTAACTTGAGAAAAAAGTAAAAACCAGGTAAAAAAAGAACGTTACACGTTAGAGTTTGAAGAATCAGCAATATGCAAGTTCTAAGTTAAACATTAGTCTAAATGCGTGGGTAGCAAAATAATATTGCTTAATATTCAGGTAGATGTGTAGATGTGAAATGCTTGCAAACGTTTAAAATTTTCAAAATCATCTAAATAAACCACCTGTACATGACAATAATAAATAACCAGGTATGTATAAGCGGTATCAAATAATCCCAACACAAAAAATATCTACGGTAAAAATAAAAGTTCCTTAACTTTTCGAATTTATGAATCAGTTTTGAAAATGTATTCAACCTAGGGAGCTTTTTCCCCTGACCTCTTTGTGATCCAACTTATCCTTACGCACTGTTCTTTTTTCGATTAATTTTTTTAATTACTAAAATTTTTTTGTAATCTACTACCACTGATTTTGACCATTTAGAGCAAGTTCAGTAGCAACAAAAATCAAATTAACATAGACCAGAATTTTCTTTCCAAGGGTCAGGATTTTTCATGCCTTTTCCCTGGAATAAGCTTATGAAGGAACGGTCTAAAGTGTCCATCGCAAATCTACATAAATAGTTGCCCTGATGCCCACCATATACGTAGTACTCAGGTGCCTAAGTAAGCAAAATCTTTGTCAAAACTGTAAAGAAGGTTTCCAGCCGCAGGATTTTCTCTTCGTTGGACAATAAGAGAGGGGTATTGAATGACGTACAAAATTGTGTGCGTAATTTGAAGTTTCATACAAAAAAAAAATCCTGTTTTGACCGCAATCAGACCAAGTGCGAGCAGGTTTATTTTACATATTCTGGCCAATTTCTATGTATTTATCAACACTATTAAATGAAATTGAAAAGTGAGCGAAAATTTACCAATAATTCTTAAAAATGATTAGAAATTGGCTAAAAATTTGGCAGAAATGGTTAAAAATTACGGAAAATAGATTAAAAATCCTTACAAATGTGAATTATAGGGGAGTTATGAAAAATCGAGAAAAAGAAAAATAGGTAATAATAGTAAAACAATGAAAAAAATGTCACAATCAATGGAAAATAAATTTATCAAGTGCTCATTCGTCGTTATAGGTGCACCCGGAGCTTCTAAATTGTTGTAACAAGCTCATTAATTACAAAAAATGAGCTTGCGAACGAATGTTTGAAGCCCAAGATGCACATACAAATACGAATGACCGCTCAAAAGAAGCGTTTGTGACTCGTAGATCTTCGTGGTAGAGTCCATATTCTTTATTAAAGAAGAATAAGCCAGGTATTTGTTAAAAAAAACCTCCTTTACGCAACACATTTTTGTGTAAAAAAGGTTTTTTTTTTTTTTAAATTAATACCTTCCTCATTGTTTTATAATAAAAAATATCAACCCTCCTCTACGGTCATCTACATTCTGAGACGCTTCTTTTGACCTCTCATACTCTGGGTTTCAAACAAATATGCCTTACACTGACCATATAAACCTTTTCTCTACAAGAAAATCCGGTTAAAAATCATTTTTGGACGGTTTTTGTCCATTTTTGAGTTTTTCCCTCACGTACCTCCCCTTCAAATTATGCTGGTAGGTAGAAATTTAACATTTATTTCAATTTCGTAAATGTTACCATTTAGTTAACTTCAACTTCAATGTTTCACGAAAATCCAGCAGTATTGTCTATGCATTGATTGAACCTTAAAACATATTCCCCTCCATAAAAATTGTACCTATTTTGATAGTAAACTTCTTCGTTTGATTTAAGATTCATATAAATTTGCATTTGAAAAAATATAGCCCCTTATTTCATAACAATATTTATAGCAATAAATTGTTCCTATGTAATTACGATCACAGAACCACTCGAAAAATTCATTTCATCTCGTTTGTCAGTCAGCCCTGGGTCGATTGAAAAAACCTATATTGAAAATGTATGAGACGAGTGATGAGCATAAGCTTGTCTTTGCTTCTCGTAGAATGTTTCTGCGAGAATTGCATAATTGCTCCATTGGAAGGCGTTACAACCATTGTGAAGCACCCTACAAACACTTGATAGTATATAGGTCTAGGTAACTACCTATTACCTACCTATGTGGGTAGAGAAGTAGCGAGCGCATTACGTTTAAATTAATTTACGATAATTTTCATACCTATAGTTGGTTGGCATTTTATAGCATTTCCATTTAAATATTTATTGCTTTCGGACGAGAAATCGATCTTTTATTCCTGATAAAATTGAATGGTCGATATGAGTTCCATATAAAAGGCAAAAAGCAAAACCTGGTCAAAGATTTCAATTATTTTGGAGGCGGCGTCGACGTTCAATCATTAAATGCAAATGCTGACACTTGAGTAAAAAGTCATTAACTACGTTAGCCGTGTGCTAGTAGTTTTCAAAACAGTAGCTTATTGCGAAATTTAAATAGAATGAGTAATACATTTGAAATTCATTTCCTTATGAAGAGCTGTTGCTGCGCTGTGCTTTTAATTAACAACTCGCTTGTTTTCTTCGCTTTCATCCACGTATACCTTTACCTATATTGCATACATATTATGGACCATATTTTTACCACCCCTTCATCAATTCAAGTTGTTCTTACTTTAATACGTAGATGCACGTACATGCACATATATGCTTTTCTTTGTCTTCGTCATCATTTCTTATCGTATGTCCGCGATAATTTTCCGCGCTTCGTCGTTATTTTCATTTAATATCACACATTACCAAGTAGCCAAGGATTTTATTGCCTCTTTGCAGTGGTCTATGTGCTCTGGAAAGGAGGGATGAGCTTCATATTTACCAACTAATTTTTTCAAATTTAATAACCAATTTTACCAGCTTTCAAAATTTCTAGCTGATTTCTCAAAATTTTATGAGTAGCCTAAGTACTAAATTTTCTCAAAACTGCAAAAAAGCAAGTTTCATAGCTAAAAAAATTTATTCAGCACGTACAAACGTACGTTTTTGGTTAAAAAAACATTTTTAATGATAATTTTTTTTTTTTAGCTAAAATTTTCTCATGCCTATTTATTCAAATTTTAATGCGTTTATATCGCATTTGCGACAAAGACTGGACGAATTTTGGCAAATTTAGGGCTGCAGTCAAGTCATAATTACAGCTCGCCATTATTACAATATTTTGGAATTTTACTGTTTTTCCAATTTCAACCAGTGAAAGTTTTG